>PVIR01044454.1:0-11155 GCA_004026965.1 Petromus typicus
AAGAAAAGATTTCTTTAAAACAGTAAGGCACCATGAAAAATGAAGCCAAAAGCTGCTAGATGATGCAAAGAAGAATAACATAAGACTGATAAGAGTCAATGAATAAGCAGGAGATAGAGCAAACAACATAAAAAAACCTGTTCACAGAAGAAATGGCAGAATATCTCCCAAACAAGGAAAAATAATTTGACAAACAGCTAAGCGAAGCATACAGAACTCACTTACCCATGATTTAACAAAAAAATCTACACCAAGGCCTATCATAGTCAAGATTCCAGAAATTCAACACAAGAACAAACTATTAAAAGCTGTTATGGAAAAGAAACGTATCACGTATAAAGAAAGCCTATCAGAATCACAGCATATTTCTCAAGGAGAATTTGGTGTGAATTATTTCAAGCCCTAAAACAACCTCCAACCCAGATTGTACCCTGCAAAGCTATACTTCAAAAATTGATAACTAGGATACTTCCAAGACAAAGAACAATGGAAGAAATTCATGATCACCAAATCAGTGTTCCAAAATGTTCTGAAAGACATGTTAGAAAGAGATAATGACTACTATAACTCCAAGAACCTCAACAGAATGAATCCACCAGGCAAAGGAGGCCAATTAAACAGAGAGAATAAAGAGAACCAAAACAAGAAAATAATACAACAAGGATAAGTCAATATATATCAGTTATAACCGCTAATGTTAATCAAAAGAAATAGAACAGCTGAATAGACTAAGAAATAAGATCCAACAAAATATTACATATAAGAAACATATTTAATTTTAAAAAATCATAGATTGGAAGTCAAAGGATAGAAAACAATACTCTATATGAAAGGTACCCAGAAAAAAGCAAAAGTACCTATTCTATTTGCAAAGTGGATTTCAAGCCAAGATTGATTAAGAGGACAAAGAAAGTAACTATAGCCTTCTAAAAAGAATAATTCAAGAGGAAGAGCTAACAATCATAATTATATACATACCATGTACCAGCATATCCAATTAGATAAAACAAATATTAATGTACACAAAAAATCAGATAATCACTAATACAATTATAATGGGAGACAAATATCTCACAGTCATAAATAGATCAAATACAAAAAAAAAAAAAAATCAGCAAGGAAATAACAGAAAGGAACCAAACTTTCGAACAAATGAACTTAACAGATTTCTACAGAGTGCTTTACACTACAGCATCAGAATACACATTCTTTACAGCTGCACAAGGGACATTCACCAAAACAGACCACATATTGGCTTACAGAACATACTTAAGTAAATGCAGGGCAAATGATATTATTTCTTTTTTTTTTTTTAGGTTTTTTGAGACAGGGTCTCACTTTGTGGTTCAGGCTGGCCCTGAGCTCAGCCTCCAACTCAAATCACAGCAGTCCTCCTGCCTCTGCCTCCCGAGTCCTGGGATTACAGGCGTGAACCACCACGCCTGGCACTGTGGTAAGTGGTACTGGTTGCTGCTGGGGTGAGTCTCCACACCCAGTATGGTATGTGGTTACCGGGGATCGAACCCGGGCCCTTGCGCTTGCAAGACAGGCGCCAGAACCACTGAGCTAAATCCCCGGCCCACAAATGATATTATTTCATGCATATTATCAAACCATAGTGCAATGAAACTGGAAGTTAATAACAAAAGAAACCATAAAAACTTCATAAACACACAAAAATTAAAGAAGAAATTAAGCATTTTCTACAATTAAATGATAATGCTAATACAATCTACCAGAACTTACAGGATGCATTGAAAGCAGTCCTACAACAGAAATGTATAGTGGTGAATTCCCATATCAGAAAAGCAGAGCAAACTCAAATAAAAAACCTAATGTTAGATCTGAAGCTTCTAGAAAAAGAGCAAGTCCAACCCAAAGCTCATACAAGGCAAGAAAATATAAAGATCAGAGCAGAAACTGATGCAATGGAGACTAAGAAAACAATACAAAGAATCAATGAATCCAATAGTTGATGTTTTAAAAATAATCAAATAAAACTGACAGACCTGGGCCGGGGAGTTAGCTCAGTGGTTCCGGCGCCTGTCTTGCAAGTGCAAGGACCTGGGTTCGATCCCCGGTAACCATATACAATACTGGGCGTGGAGACTCATGCCCAGCAGCAACCAGTACCACATACCACAGTGCCAGGCGTGGTGGCTCACACCTGAAACCCCAGCACTTGGGAGGCAGAGGCAGGAGGACTGCTGTGATGTGAGTTGGAGGCTGAGCTCAGGGCCAGCCTGAACCACAAAGTGAGACCCTGTCTCAAAAAAAACCCTAAAAAATAAAAAATAAAAAAACCTGACAGACCCTTGGCCAACCTAACCAAAAAAAGGAAAGAAAAGACTCAAATCCATGCAATTAGGAACCAAAACAGTGAAACCACAACAGATCCTGCAGAAATCCTGAAGCTCATCAATACTTACTTTAAAACAGTATTCTAATAAGATGGAAAGAAGGGTCAGGGATTTAGCTCAGTGGTTCTAGCACCTGTCTTGCAAGCCCAAGGACCCACGTTCGATCCACAGTAACCACATACAATACTGGGTATAGAGACTCATGCTCAGCAGCAATCAGCACCACATACCACAGTGCCGGGCGTGGTGGTTCACGCCTATAATCCCAGCACTCGGGAGGCAGAGGCAGGAGATTGCTGTGACGTGAGTTTGAGGCTGAGCTCAGAGCCAGCCTGAACTGCAAAGTGAAACCCTGTCTCAAAAAAAAAAAAAACCTAAGGCCGGGGAGTTAGCTCAGTGATTCCGGCGCCTGTCTTGCAAGTGCAAGGGCCCGGGTTCGATTCCCCGGTAACCACATAACAATACTGGGTGTGGAGACCCACACCCAGCAGCAACCAGTACCACATACCACAGTGCCGGGCGTGGTGGCTCACGCCTGTAATCCCAGCACTCGGGAGGCAGAGGCAGGAGGATTGTAATGTGAGTTTGAGGCTGAGCTCAGGGCCAGCCTGAACCACAAAGCGAGACCCTGTCTCAAAAAACCAAAAAAAAAAAACAAAAAAAAAACACCCTAAAAAAAAGATGGAAAGAAGATATGGGCAGATTACTAGATATATGTGAATAACCAAAGCTGAAGTACCTTCTTAAGGATTCTGAATAAACCAGTTATCAGCCAATGAAATTCAAGATGTAATTAAAAACCCACAAAGAAAAGACACGGCCCAGATGGATTCACTGCTGAATTCCACAAGAAATTTAGAAAACACCCAATGGTGTTACTTCTCAAACTTTTTAATAAGACTTTTTAATAAAAGCAATACTCCCAAATTTATTCCTAGAAACAAGCATAACACAGATTCAAAAACCAGAAAAGAATTCAACTAAAAAAAGGCAATCACAAGCCAATCTCCCTAATGAATATAGACACAAAATTCCTCAATAAAATCCTTGCAAACAAAATGCAGCAATCACCACAAATGGTTCAATATAAAAAAATCAATAAATGTAATATACCATATTAAAAGAGCCAAGGACAAAAACCATATGGTCATCTCAAGAGATGCAGGAAAAGTGTCTGACAAAGTCCAACACCTATTCATCGTACAAACTCTACAGAGGTGCTGGGGATATAGTTCAAGTAGAATAGCATCTACCTTGGAAGTAAGAGCGCCCAAGTTTGATTCACAGCACCACAATAACAACAAAAAAAACCTACAGAAAATTGGAACAGATAGTGTTGATCACAATCTGATAAAAGCCACCTATGACAAACCAACGACAAACATCATACTAAATGGACAAAAACTGAATGCTTTCACTCTAAAATAGGAACAAGACAAAGACTAGCAGACTGGTTTCTCCTAACTCTTATTCAATATTGTTCTGGAAACATTAGCCAAAGCAATTAGACAAGAGAAAGAAAAGGAATCAGGTTAGAAAAGGAAGAAGTGAAATTATAATTATTTGCAGATGACATAATATTCTTCATGGAAGACCCCTCAAAACTTCATCAAAAGACTTCTATGTATAAAAACCAAATTCAGTAATGTCAATACTAAAAAAAACCAACAGAATTTCTGTAAACAAATAACAAACTCACTGAGAGAGAAATTAGGAAAATAACACCTTTAACAGCATCAAAAAAGAGAAAGAAAGAAATACCTAGGAATCCATATAACAAAAGAAGTACAAGAGACCTTTACATGGGAAACTACAGTATTATGAAAAGAAACTCAAAGAGGATATTGGAAAAATATCTTTTCCTCTTGGATAGGAAGAACCAATATAGTGAAAATACCGCTGGGGATTTAACTCAAGTGGTACTGTGCCCATCTTGGAAGCACAAAGGCCTGAGTTCAATCCCAGGTACCACAAAACAATAGCAACAAAAGAAAATGGCTGTACTTCTAAAATTATTATAGAGATTTTAATGTAATCATGATCAAAATAACAATAGCATATCTCACAAAACTGGCGAAAACAATTCTAAAATTCATTTGGAGACCTAGAAGAGACCAAGAATAGCAAAAGCAATTCTGCACAACACAGGTAAGGCAGAGAGGATCACAAACCTTGACTTGAAATTATACTACAAAGCCACTGTGATAAAAACAGTCTAGTATGCCAGGCATGGTGCTGCATGCCTACAATCTCAACAGTCAGGAGGCAGAAGCAAGAGGATTACCTGTGAGTGGGAGGCCAACCTGGGCTACATAGTGAGTTAGTTTAAGGCCAGCCTGAACTATAAAATGAGAGCCTGTCTCAAAAAAAAAAAAAACACACAAAAAAAAACCAGCATGGTACTGGCGAAAAAAAAATAAATAAATAAAACAGAGGATCAACGGAACAAATTAGAATATGGAGAAACAACTTTAAACATACTCAGCCATCTTATCTTTGACAAGGAACCAAGCACTTCCACTGGGAGAAAGATAACTTCCTTAATAATAGATACTTTAAAAAAAAACTGCCTTTCCACATGCTAAAGATTAAAACTAGACCTGTATCTTTCACCAGGCACTAAAATCAAACCAAAATGGATCAAAGATCTAAATATTACAGAGACACACTAAATCTTTTAGAAGATAGTATAGAAGAAAATATCACAAAGAATCAACAGCTGGGGTCTCTTCTTACTAAAAAGCTTTTCCACAGCAAAAGGAAACCATCAACAACAGAAATAAGAGACAACCTACAGTGTGGGAAAAAAATTTTGCCAGGCAAAGGACTAATATATCATTGATCATTTCAGAGTTAAAAATTAAAAGAACAGGACCAGGGATTTAGCTCAGTGGTTCCAGCATCTGCCTGGCAAATGCAAGGTCCCAATATGAGGTAACCGCATACCACAATGCCAGGTGTAGTGGCTCATGCCTGTAATCTCAACACTCGGAAGGCAGAGGTCAGAGGCAGGAAGATTGCTGTGAGTTTGAGGCTGGTCTGGGCTTAGCCTGAACTATAAAGTGAGACCCTGTCTCAATAATAAAAGAACACTGAAAATCCATCTCATTTCATAAAATGGCTATTATCAAGAAATAAGCCAATAATAAATGCTAACAGGACTGTACAAAAAAGTAATCCTTTTCCACTATTGGTGACAGTGTAGACTGGTGCAATCACTGTGGAAATCAGTGTGGAGAGTCCTCAAAAACTAGGACTAGTGATCTCATTTGACCTAGCAATTCCACTTCTGGCTGTCTATCCAAAAAAATGAAAAACATTATACTACAGTGATATACATATACCCACGTTTATAGCAGCAAAGTTTATAACAGCTAAATAGTGGGAACAGCCCAAATCGCCACCAACTGATAAATGGATAAAGATGATGTCTTTGGTTATACAGTGGAGTACTACTCTGCTATTAAGAATAAACTTCAGATAGTTCTGGCTAAATGGATTCTTCTTTAGACTATACTCCTTTTTTTTCCTTTGAGACAGAGTCTTGCTTTTGCAGTTCAGGCTGGCCCTGGGCTCAGCCTTAAACTCACAGCAATCCTCCTGCCTCTGCCTCCCAAGTGCTGGGATTACAGGCGTGAGCCACCATGCCTGGCACTGTGGTATGTGGTTCTGATTACTGGTAGGCATGAATCTCCATATCTGGCATTGCAAAGCAGAAGCCGGAACCACTGAGCTAAATCCTCGGCCCTAGACATACTCTTAAGTGACATAAATTAGACACACACATTTTATTTTATAATTTCTCTGGTATCAGAAACAAAGTGGAAATAAGAACCAAAATGTATAGTAGATATTGGCAAATGGGAAGAACAAAGGAAGGAGAAGGGAAACAAGGAAGGACGGGAAAAGGAAGAGAATGGAAGGGAGAAATAAAGGAGTTGTGAAAAAGAAAAAAGTTTTCATGAAAGCCATCCTTCTTGTCTATGCACATTGTGCCCATCTCAGCATCTCAGATATTCATGTGGCTTTAGTATATGGCCTTTGAAGTAGAATCTGAAGATGTATTGCCACAGGCAAAATGCTTATGCCCTCCCAATTCCTGTGTTAAAAGCTAATTCCCAATGTGACAGTACCAGGAGATAATATTTTTGAGAAGTGACTAGGTCTTAAGAGTATAGCCTTCATGAATGGTATTAATGCCCTTACAAATGTGACCTACAGAATTCCTCCATCTTCCTACTTTTCAGGACACAGAGAGAAGATGTATGACCCAGATAGTGGGCCTCTCACCATGACACCATCTGCTATCACCTTGCTTTTAGACTTTTTAGCTTTTATACTTATGAGAAATCATTTCTGCTGTTGTAAGACATCTGATTTATGGTATTTTCTTAGAACAGTCTTGAATGTACCTATCGTTGGAGGTAGCCCTTGCTCGCTAACACCAAGAGGAAAAGCATAAGTTAAGCCACAGATTCTGTCAAGCTGTGCAGTGATACATGATTTACAAATCTGAAGTTTTCACTGAGAAGCAAGTATAAGAGGTGACCTATATGAGGTATGAGAAGCAATCACACATGGGTAATGAGCAGTATCTTTAGAGAAATAAACTCCTTCGCAACATATATTCAGACCCTCCGATTAAGCAACATTCAGACCCTACAAAGCTGAGCACTTCTTGAGCCTCAAACTATTAGAAGTATCTGAGAGGAAATGCCAAAACATATCAGAAAAATACTAAAAGACATGTAAAAAACCATGTCCATGTTATAGTTATCAACAATAAAAACATTTGCAAAGGAAAATGACCCTAAAGTTGGCCTCATGCCATGGTGACTAATATACTAGAAAACTCTTTAAAGGACAAACAGGAAAAAAATCTGAAAAGCCATCATAACAAAAATACTTTAAAAATCAGTATTACCTGATCAAGATTTTTGAAAAGAAGAATATCTTTGCAAGCTTCCTGAAGTCTGCATCTCTGTTCGTCAGTTTTAGGATGTATCACCTGTCAATACAGAAAAAGCAAGGGAAAATTTTTATTCCATTTTACAAATTGTTCACTTAAAAGACTAATATTTTGTCCTAAAAAGTGGAGAAATTAAGAACATATTTTCTATAATCCTAATTTTAGACAAATACTAAACAGAAGGCTGAAAATGGAGGGGCAACATGATACACGGTGACGAGTAAAACCCACATGCCACCACAGCAGCAATCAGTTGACCCTTGGAGCCCCAGGTTCTCATTCAGGAAGAAGAGGGTTATAAATCTGCCCATGCAACAAAGATTGAGCTGGACATGACGGCATATGTCTGAAAGCCCACTACTCAGGAAGCTGAGGTAAGAGCGATGCAAGTTCAAGGCCAGTCTGTCAGGGGAAAAGAAGCAGGGAGCAGGGAGAAGACAGGAGGGAGGAAAAAAGGAAGCTGAGTATGGTGGTGCACACCTGTAATCCCAGCATTCAGGAGGCTGAGGCAGGAGAACTGTAGCATGTTCAAGGCCAGACTGGGCTGCATAGTGAGTTCAAAGCCAGCTTGAATTACACAGCAAGACTCTTGTCTCAACAACAACAAAAAAAAAGGAAGGAAAAGAAAAAATGAGCACCTATTTAGTATCAGGTACTACTGTAGCTCTGTGGACATAGCAGTGGACAGATAAGAATACCTGCCCATTCGGTAGGTTTAGAAAATATGCTGGAGAATGATGATACTAAGTAGGAAGTAAGATAGGTAAAAGAGACAGAAGAATGACAGTATGTGTATGTAAGTGAAATTAGCTGAGGCCTCATTCAGAAGGTGACAAGGAAGATCTCAAAAAATTCTGTACAATCTGAAGGAGAGAGTCATGTGGCTATCTCTGTGAAAAAAGCAAGTGAAAACAAGGTCTTTACTCCATGCATGATGGCATGCACCTGTACTCCCAGCACTCGGAGGTTGAGGCAGGAAGACTCTGAGTTTAAAGCTACCCTAAGCTACATAAACTGAACAGTGAGACCCTGTCTCAATTTTTTAAAAAGAGGGGGCCAGGTGTCATGATGCACTTGGGGGGGCTAAACCAAGAGGATTGCTGTGAGTTTCAAGCCAGGCTGGACTACATGGTGAGTTTAAGGCTAGCCTGAACTATATAGTGAGACCTTATCTTAAGAAAAGAAAAGAGAAATAAGCAGGGGAAGTGATCAGTGTAAAGAAAGGTCAAGAGACTGGTTCGGGGTAAAGGATGCCAAATCACAACAGGGCATTCTAGGTCACAGAATGGCAACTTTCCTTTAGTAACATGGAGGCAATCTGAAGAGAGCAACTAAAGAAAAAATATGACATAATTTTAAGAGATCTCATTGGTTAAGTGGAAGCTACAGTGTCAGATGGTGGTGGTTTGGACAAGATAGCAGCCATAGATATGCTAAAAGTACAGAATTTTGGATAGATTTTGGAGACAGAACTGATCAGATTTACTGAAAACAAAGTTTGCATAAAAAGTGGAAAGAGCTGAAAGCTGCTATAATGTTCTGGCTCCAAGCAACTAAATGATAAGCAGCCATGAACTAAGCTGGGAAAGATTCAGAGGAAAAGAATATTCAAAGAAAAATGCTAGCGAGTTCAAGTCAGTACTTCATTAATAACTAAGTAAAGACCAAGTAAACACTGGGCCAGAGATTTGGCTCAGTGGTTCCGACAGTTCCTGCCTTGTAAGCACCAGGGCCTGGGTTCAATCCCCAGTAACTACATACAGTGCCGGGCGTGGTAGCTCAGCCTGTATGTAATCCCAGCACTCGGGGAGGCCGAGGCAGGGGGATTGCTTTGAGTTTGAGGCTCGCCTGGACTACACAGTGAGCTCAGGACCAGCCTGAACTACAAAGCAAGACCCTGTCTCAAACAAACAAACAAACAAAGAAAAGATTAAGTGAACCCTGGCTACATAGGCTGGAGTTGAAATAGAAGCAACTTACTAGCAGTAGTTAATGGTATCTGTAAATTCTTGGTGTGATAAGGATTAAATAATACACGTAATACTTAAAACAGTAACTTGTATTCATTTGGTATGTGCTCAAAACTATTGTTATGGGCTGGAGATTTAGCTAAGTGGTTCTGGCATCTGCCTTGCAAGCACAAGGCCTGAGTTCCATCCCTAGTAACCACATACAACAATGCTGGGCATGGTGACTCCCGTCCACCAGTATTCAGTACCACTCACCACAATGCTGGGGATGGTGGCTCACACCTGTAATCCCAACACTCAAGAGACAGAGGCAGGAGGATTGCAGTGAGTTTGAGGCTTGTCTGGGCTACAGAGTCAGCTTAGGGCCAGCCTGAACTACAAAAGTGAGACCCTATCTCAGAAAAAAAAAAAAAAAAGGATGGGGAGGTACTTGAGTTAAATCCCTAGTACTGTAAAAAATTTTTTTAAAAAGGCCCTTGGTATGATTTTTAAATTTGTATTTATCTTAATTACCAGTAGGCTTAGAATTTGGTGTGTAAAGAATGAGAGTCAGTGTAAAATGCAATTGTACATAACATTTTTCCTTTAGTTCTTACCCGTGGATCATTATCTTCTTCTTCCTCATCCGGGTTATAAGCCTCTGCACAGACTAAAATTGGAGAGAAAATACAAAATGATACGTGGTTTTAAGAAAAAGTAAGTGATCACAATCTCCTTCTAGTCACTGTTTTCTAAAACGTTAATTATCTCTTAAAATTCGTCTTTCAGGTCAAGGTCCCTGGTTCAATCCCAGTAGCCTCATACAACAATACTGCATGTGGTGACACTCCCACCAGCAATCAGTACCACATATCACCATTGCAGACATGGTGGCTCACACTTGTAATTCCACCACTCAGGAGACAGAGGCAGGAGGATTGCTGTGAGTTCCAGGCTCACCTGGAATACATAGTAAGCTCAGGGCCAGCCTGAACCACAAAGCGAGACCCTGTCTCAAAAAAAAAATCTTCTATTAGTAAATATTTTATGTTAAACATCTACTAGTTTAAGATATTCTCTTAGGTTCTGAAAATCCAGCTCTGTGGGAAATAGTGATCCCAGATAGGAAACAGACAATGAGCCAGACCATCTTAAATACTGTGGGGGTGGAAAGTACAAACACAGAAGTGCTGCCTGTACTGTGTTATGCAGCAGGAGTGAAAACCACCAAGTACAATGTATTTAACATAAACACAAGACATATACATATAATCACCAAATCAGTGAAAACACTACAAAGTCATTAATTATATGCATGTATAACTTAAAAACTAAGGGGTTTTTTGGTTTTTAAAAGATTCAGGCTTGGGCTGGGAGCTAGCTCAGTAGTTCCAGCGCCTGTCTTGCAAGTGCAAGGGCCCAGGTTCCATCCCCCAGCAACCACATACAATACTGGGCATGGAGACTCACGCCCAGCAGCAATCAATACCACATACTACAGTGCCAGGCGTGGTGGCTCACGCCTATAATCCCAGCACTTGGGAGGCAAAGGCAGGAGGATTGCTGTGATCTGAGTGTGAGGCTGAGCTCAGGGCCAACCTGAACTACAAAGCGAGACCCTGTCTCAAAAAACCTAAAAAAAAAAAAAAAAAAGATTCAGGCTTTGTTTATGTGGTAAACTGCCTATGTGGATTCAAATTTTCAGTCCCCTTTGCCTCAGCTTCCCAAATTACAGGAAAGACATGTACCACCAGATCCTACTCTGATATCATTTCTGATACTTTACTGTTATAAAATATTTTGTAGGGGGGGCCGGGGAGTTAGCTCAGTGGTTCCAGCGCCTGTCTTACAAGCGCAAGGACCCGGGTTCGATTCCC
>PVIR01044455.1:0-11208 GCA_004026965.1 Petromus typicus
CACATTTTATGACTGTATAGTCAGCTTTCCTTTGCTGGAACAAAATGTCTGATGCACACAACTTAAAGAAAAATAAATTATTCTGGCTCCCACTTTCAGAGGTCCCTAAACTCCTAAACATTTCTCATGCTAATCAAGTGTTAAGAGATTAATCATCACAGTGACCTGTATACATGAAGAATGGGTGAGTGGAGAAGGGATGGTTTTTAGAATGTCCCGGCAAACAAAAACCATTGTATATCCGTGTGTGTGTGTGTGTGTGTGTGTGTGTGTGTGTGTGTGTGGTTTTGTCAGAAGGACAAGGATCCCTCACCAGCTCTGTACTTGGTCCCAATTATACATTGATCCCAATGGTACAATGTATTGACCATTAAAAGCATAAATCAACCTCCTACTATCCACATTTTGCCTCAGGGCTACCCCATCATCTCCTGATCCAGGGTACTTGAGTTCTGTTTCTCACGACAACTATGATAGGTCATCAATCTCTTAGGAGGCCTGTCAGCGCGAGTAAGTCCTATAATACATCTGAATGCAAGAGCATCAACTTTGCAGAGAGAGCAGGACATTTTGTATTCAGCACATCATAGAAACAAGTGTCCTAACAACTCTAACAGCTTAATCTCTCATGCAGGAATGGTGCATCACATCACTATGCCAAAGCAAACTAAAGATTGACAAACACAAAACTGCAGGGGAACGCTGCGAAAATGCATGGCTAATAGTTTCTCCCAATACCTCTCAGTGGTGCAGAGATCTGGGTTGTACATATTTACAAATATAGCCCACATGATTTTAATTAGCGATTGAAATTTTATTGAATTGCAAGGGCCCTGTAAACTGTCCTTTTTCTCTGTAGCCTCTACTTTCAGTGCCACCTACTTCTCCACACCCCACCAAGATCTAAATTTAGCCGTTTCCTTTTGGCATTTTAGTAATCACAAGGACTTCGGTTCACTTGATAGGGGTGATATTATAAGTGAAGTCAAGAAAGAACACACAGCATCAAAAATGTCCAGGGCCAGCAAAATGCCTTTGAAATTGCTTGCTTTTTAGTTGAAAATGTGAAATAGCCTAGCGGGAGCAGGTCTTGATGCCTGCATTAGAAAGATAATAGAAATGTAATGCTATTCCCTGTGCCACTTTTAATGCTGTGGGCAACTCTGAGCTCTAACAAATTAACAGTGGGATGTTCTTTTCTTTGAGAAGGAAGAAAATAACGTTTATGGTAATATGAACAGCCCACAACATTTCTCATTCAGTCACCTCATCCACCTCTGAGACAGCTCATCTCCTCCTAATCCTGGAGTTCTTCCCCTCCAGATGAATTTTACTTCCTTCTTTCTCCTGTAATACCGATGCCTACAAAGTATGACATTCAAGTCACCACACTGCCATGGGATTTGGGAGTGACAGAGTATCCATCTCTAAGACCTGGTACATTTTGTTGTACACCAGATTCCAGGAAAACTCAAGTACGAAGCAAACTGAGAAAAGTCCCAGACCCAGAATTCCTAGGAGAGGGGGCAGGGTAGAGCCTTCTTCTAATTAAACGTAGGCTAACTCTAAATGTTTTATGTAGCTGCATTATCAGCTATATAATGACAATAGGTACATAGTTCCAAGGCCCTATAATTTGCTGGAGACATTAATAAAGGAATTCTCTGGTGTAGGACAACCTGCTTCACAGACAGGTCACTCCAGGTTTTTTTGTCTACATTTTGAGATGATTTTAGTAAGTGGTTTTTAACTGGGCGTAACTTTTCTCCTGACAGGATATTTGGCAGTGTTTGCAGATGCTTTTTGGTGAAAACAATGTAAGAAAATATACAATACTAGCATCTAAAATAGCTGTGATGCACAGGCTTGGCATCTCAACTGTGCCAGGGTTGTGGAAACCTGGAGCAGATCACCCCCAAGTTCCTTTCAAGCTAGAACTTCCACTTTGCATGGGTTAATACAAACCCACATGTATGGGTACGGGTTCTCCATGCTGAATGTTATCATAATGTATATCTTAAATGTACCAATAAAAAATACAAACTCACAGGAATTTGTGTCAAACTCACATGAGTTTTTATAATTGGAACTCTTTATGTTTTGATGGCAAATCCTCTGGTATTTATTTCAGGCACCAGTAACACATTCTGAATTTTGTCCCTGCTTCTTGGGCAGACTTTCCAAGCCAAGCAAATCCAGGGCCATCTGACACCACCCCATTTGTCACTCTGAGGCTCAGTATAACATCTAGCATCAAGGAATATACACCCAATTAGATCAGCTGGATGAGTGTGAGGACAGAGTGCATGATGGCTTCAGTGAGCTAGGCTATCACCTGTCACCGGGCTTTTCCTTTGCTAGATTTCTCTTATTATATGGTGAACTTTGTTCTCCATCAACCATGCCTGTCAGAAGTCAAACACAATCTTACAATATTATCCTATGGCCATTTCTTTCCTCCTTTGGGACTTTTATCTGCCAGCTCTGAAGATTCACTGTTTCCAGCAGAGTTGGAGACTCAGATCTTCAGCTACGTTCACCCTCAATGTGTGTACACACACACACACACACACACACACGCTTGAATTCACAGTCCTAAGAAGGATCTGAGATAGAAGAAGAGGCTAATGTTCCCATCAGTGGCACATCTGTTACTACTTTTCTCATCAACCTTCACGACAGGCATCACTAATCAACCACAGAACTTTCCCTACTGAGCTAAAGCCCACTAAGCACAGTGCTGTACTAAGCAACTTCCAGTTGGTTAGAGCTGCCACTGTAAATGTAACCAATTTGCTATCCCAGCCGCTGGACCATTCAACTGAAGGCTTCAGGGTTTAGAAGGGACAATGAGATGAGATCCTCATCTCGTGCCCCAAAAGTTCGTGGGAGGGCAGAGATACCAAACTCCTGGACTGTGAAAGGAAAGACCTAAGATCTTCTAAAGTTTCCAGATGAGGACGCAGAGGCTGCTAAGGTGACCGGCTCACTAAGACCAGCGTGCATCTGGTTTTCCAGCTCCTTTGCTGGATGCAAAGTTCAGACCATAAGTTCCATGAGGATCATGGCAAGTTCTATTTCATTCACTAGTTCATCCTTAATATACACAGGAGAAGTTCAGCTTCTTGACTGAATAAAGAGCCTCCTATGTGGGGTCTCCCTGAGAGACATACTGCCTAGTAGGCTTCAGAGGATGGATAGATTCTAATTTATAACTTGCCATTGTGGCCAATGATGTTTAGAGCAACCCTGAAAAAGGAGTGATTTGTCAGAGGGCCAGTGATTTAGGGAGCCCCACTCTTAAGTATAAAAGGCAAAGCAAGACTGATGGTTTGCATTATTTCTGAGAGGTAATAGCTTTGAGTGAGAACTTTGAAATAACCAGGTATTGTGTTACTTCCTCACATTTGTTATTTTTTATTATTCTTTTTCTGGTCCCCTGCAACGATTAGAGAGCTTTAGAAATTTTAATGCTATCATTTATTGAGTGCTATGTTCCGACCGCCTTGTTAACATGAACCCACTAGATGATCACAATTGGTTGGTTCTATTTTACCCCCCTAGAGTGGTTAATTACATGCTCAAAGGCACAGCTAGTGGGTGACTAAGCTCAGATCCACACCTAGACCAGTGCATCGCCCAAGCTGGTTCTCATAAGCCTTTCCTATAGAAAGAGCCTGAATGCTTGCTCTGGATGGGAAGAGACTGCAGATCATCTCTCTGCCAACTGTAAGGGCAACGAATTCCCAAGGGAGGGAACAGAAATGGATAAAACCGAGGGCCTGAGACCTGAGGGAAGCAGAAACCAGCCCCAGGTTATTTCCTAAATAGGAAATAAATCTTAGGCAATCAGCTCTGGGTAACCCCCAAGACAAGAGCCCATCTCAGAGGTCCAGGGTCAGGTGAAGTTCTAGCCTCACCTTCATGACCCCTTCACTGATCTGCCTTAGGTGTACTCTGACCATCTTCTGGTCATCTCTCCAAACATTGGTGCTGTCACACTTAGTAGATGAAAATATCGGGTGGCTAGTTAGTTTTGAGATACAAATAATAAATAATTTTTAAGTATAAGTATGTTCTGAATATTTCATGGAACATACTAGAAATTATTTGCTTATCTGACATTTATATTTAGTTGGCTGCCCTGTATTTTCTGTAATAATTCTGTCTCCTGTACCTGCTGTGACAGTCAATCTTAAGTGTCAACCTGACTGGATTAAGAGAGACTTAGAGAACGGTGAAGTGTTCTTTCTGGGTGTGTCTCTGAGGGCTTGCTGTGTGAGGCGGTAGACCCCGAGGGGATGATCCTCTCTCAGTGGGACAGCTGGGAACCCAGAGGAAACAAAAAGAGCAAAGAACACAAAGAACAAAAAGGCGACAAAGGAGCTGGAAAACCAGATGCACGCTGGTCTTAGTGAGCTGGTCACTTTAGCAGCCTCTGTTTCCTCATCTGGAAACTTTAGAAGACCTTGGGTCTTTCCTTTCACAGTCCAGGAGTTTGGTCTCTCTGCCCTCCCACGAGCTTTTGGGGCAGGGATGTGGCTTCAGTCCCCCAAGTGACTGATCACACAGAAACCAGCCAGCCTTGGGAAGCATGCAGTAATGCCAGCTTCTGCTGCTAATGCTGTCCCCAGACCTGGAGACCAGCCATGAAACTAGAGGCATTTTCCTGGGTGTAATTAGGGGCCCATCCTGGCTACACTAGGAGAGGCTGCAGGAGGAATCTGGATCCTGAATTCCCAAGAAGGCAGGTCACTCAGTGTACACCATGTGCCCTGATGTCTCAGGACCCATCTGGGAGATAGGACAAACCACGACGACACCTCATCCATCAGGTGACTCTCAGGGTTCCACCCCCAAGTCATCCACACAGAGCCACTGTGAATGCCTTTCGATTTAGTTTAATTAAGCCATCTGCCCACATTAAATGGTAAATTATCTCAATCACTCCCTGGATCCCAGAGGGGAGATGGAGATAAAAGGAAGCTGTGGTCCCCTGAGTACATCTGGAGGATCCTGCCCTGCCCATAACGACTTCTTGTTTGGTGACAGATGCTCCTCTTTTCTAGGAGGAGGAGCAAGGCTCCTATACGTCCAACCATGGGTGGGAAAATAGATGGAATTTTCACTAGTTTTCCTTCTGTCTCAGGGTACGGATGCTGTGACAGTGTTTTCTTCAAATGTGTATGTGTTGGATGGGCCTCGAACTCTCAGTTCCCTGCTGTGGCCTCTGCTCCCACTGAAGTATTCTGCACGTCTTGCTTTGCTCTGCAAGTGTGTGGCCAGTGGCTGAAAGAGAGTAGAATCTCACTTCTGATATAGGTAGGAGGTGAGATGGAGGCACTTCTGATGGTAGAAGGCCTTTCGCAGGGTTGCAGTTAGCCCCTGTGGCCTTGGTGAATTTTGCAGTTCAAGACTTTGAACTTAAACACCTGCTCATAGTTGTTTTCCTTCAGGAGACTTTGACTTCCACTCATTTAACTCTTAAAAGACTGAAGAACACAGAGCAAAGTAAAATGGGTGACAACTCCTACCAGGTGTTCCCATTTGGAGGAGAACGAACAATCACAAGGTTGCTTGATAAGTTCAGAACAAAGGGATTATGGGACAGAAAACTGTGACCAACTATCATTGATCACAAGTCTCTGTCCAGTGCCAGGGTGTCTCTCAGGTGTAACCGGAGACACGCTAACGGCTTGTGTCCTTTGGCTGCCCCTGTTCTAGACGCCAGCTGGCCACAGACGCTTGGCTGCTATGGCTTCCCTTCAGTTACATCAGGAAGTCTCAATTTCTCATCATTTTCAGTAGCTGCATTTAGTCCAGTCACCTATTTTGGACTTATGTGGCACTCAGTCTCTTCGTTGTGCATTTCTGAAGCATTGTTTAGAGTGGGTCTTTCCTGTAAATGGAGAAGTGTAGCCATCATTCATCACTTCTTAGCCACTTGACTTTCTAAAAATGACTTAAGACTGAGGTTCTGGAAGTGTCTTCTTTAATGCCCTAGGTACAAGCATTCTTTCAATGGATTCTTTTAAAGTCAGATCTCAGATAGGATTCTTGTACTTTCTCAGGGTGCCCTTGGGCCTTTGCTGGAAGCTCAGCTTAGCTATGTCCCAGCTATGTTACTTTGGTTGGACCCCCAACTCTCCATGAGCCTTGATTTCTTTGAGGTAAAATTAAGATATTAGTAATTATCCGACAGAAATGTGTGAGTCAAGGCAGAGATTTAATTTTTACATCTCAGTCATGTATTACAATGGACTTTGACCTCCTTGCAGAAAATGGCATCACTGAGGAACCTAAAGATGGTTTTTCCAAAAAGGAACAGTCCTGGAAGCATATTTACTTTATCAACTCAAGAAGTCTTTATTGAGCACCTGCTATGTAACAAATACAATATTCACCCAGACAGAAACAATTTTCTTCAATTCTGAAATAACTACTTTCCTGTAGGAGGTAAGGATCATGTTAATACCCAGTACTGGAAACTTCTTCTGTGTCAGACAGAGTACTAATTGTAGGTGTTCTCTTCTTTTTTTTAGGTTTTTTTTTTTTTTTTTTTTTTTTTTAGACAGGGTCTCGCTTTGTGGTTCAGGCTGGCCCTGAGCTCAGCCTCAAACTCACATCACAGCAATCCTCCTGCCTCTGCCTCCCGAGTGCTGGGATTACAGGTGTGAGCCACCACGCCCGGCACTGTGGTGTGTGGTACTGGTTGCTGCTGGGGTGAGTCTCCACGCCCAGTATTGTATGTGGTTTGAACCCGGGCCCTTGCGCTTGCGAGACAGGCGCTGGAACCACTGAGCTAAATCCCCAGCCCAGGTGTCCTCTTCTTTAATACAACAGGCTGATGATGTAGATTATTTTACGACCCCTGTTTTGTAAATTAGCAACCGAGGCTGGAGAAATTAATCCAGCTCTTTAAGATTATACGGTTTGTAAGTGTGCAAGTGAAATCCATAGATGAGAGGCTGGCAAGCTCTATGGGGGCATAAATTTCAAAAGCAAAATCAAGATTGGTACAGATTGGGTTTACCTGCTCTGAGTTTTGATTTTCTTGTGTGCTTGTTAAAGTTACTGTGCTGTGTTTGAATACTTTTGTAGATTATGGCAATAGTGTTTGGATGGGTGGAAAGATAAATGAAGGTTGTGCAGTGAATAGTGATAAAGAATTCATAATGGAAACAAAGAGAATCCTCAGACCAGAACCCTGGAGCAAAGGGAATTCTCCTCTAGGAGGAGGCTTCTGGAAGGTAGGTATAAAGCTACTGCTTGGAAGAAATCGGAATCAGAAAAGGAGACAGAGGCGGTGAACAGATCTGCCATCTCCCCTATCAAGAGCCCAGGACTCCAGAACTAGCACAGAAGGGGGCGGGGCCTCACTGCTTCTTTCTCAGGGAGTCACGCTCACTTCAGGGAGAGCTCTGATAACGACCACCAAGTCCTCTCCGTGGGCCTCACTTCCGTAGCGATTATTTTTCTCTGTTATTCCTCAGCCTGCAGTCAGGTCTTATCTGACTGGCTCAGCCTGCTGTTTGCCAGCCAGAGGGAGAGGTTTTGTGTTCGGGCTCCAACTGGGGCATTAAAGGGATTTCTGGTTCCCTGCAGCTTTGCGGAGAGAATTGTTCCAGGTCAGAGTGTCATCTGCATTCTCTTCGGGGACATGCTGGGACAGCCTTGTCACCATAATACTACCGTGATGGCTATAAAGTCCGGAGAATGTCTCTGAAGGTGTCACTCTCCCACCCTCGGGTCAACGGCAGCAGTGCTCCTGCTGTCTGATCCCCATTATATAACCATTATTCTGTACCCTTCCTCCCTCCCAGAGGACACACTATACTAGAGACCAGCAGGCTTGGCCTGCTAGGATCAGGCTTTTATCTTGTGTCCATGAATTTGAATAAGGAAAAAATATTGCATCTTTATTTTCATTAAACCTCAATCAAAAATCGACATTTTTTCCAGTTTGAATGTAGGTCACAAGTCATGGAAGTATTAGCAATATTTATAATTTTGTCACCAATAAAAATCACTGCTGTTTTCAGGACATATTACAGTTGTTTTAGATATAGTATCTTGAAATATCACGTGTGTTCACCACCACTTCAAAATTATAATAATTACTAGATCTGAAGCCAGATTTTGCTATTGAATATAATAGTAACATTGTATATTTTTATATCACAAAATTCAAAAATATTTTTGATAACTATTTCAAAGAAGTTGAGTTCCTTTAAAGTTCTACATATTTTTATTTTTATTTATATTTTTTTTTTGAGACAGGGTCTCGCTTTGTGGTTCAGGCTGGCCCTGAGCTCAACCTCAAACTCACATCACAATCCTCCTGCCTCTGCCTCCCGAGTGCTGGGATTACAGGCGTGAGCCACCACGCCCGGCACTGTGGTATGTGGTACTAGTTGCTGCTGGGCGTGGGTCTCCACGCCCAGTATTGTTATGTGGTTACCGGGGAATCGAATCCGGGTCCTTGCGCTTGTAAGACAGGCGCCGGAACCACTGAGCTAACTCCCCGGCCCTACATATTTTTATTTTTGACATTAGAAACTATTCTGAGAGGGGCCTCTTGGCTTCAAGTTACTAGAGAGCCCGTAACTTTCAAAAGGCAAGAATCTTGCTCTAAGCATTAAAGGATAAGCTGAGTGTGTTTGGAGAACTTTGGAGGCAAAGCTGGAAGCCCCAGTGCCAAGTAGCTTTCAGAGTCAGACAGCCTTTGGGCAGTCTGACAGTGTGCCATCTTCATTTCCTTATCATAAAAAGTGGGTTTCGTGGATTCTAACTAACTAGCACTGCTGTTGTCATTCCAAGAAGAAAATCAGGAGTCCAAATGAAAGATTACCTTAACATTTACTTAAGCTTTAAATATCCCCAAGTTGTGACTTTTATCATTTCCTCTCTATCTTCCTGCAGTGAGCCACAGTAAGACCCTTAAAAGGAAAATGGCCTGTGTGCCTGTCTGTAGGAAGGAAAGGAAAAAACCATTGGGGATGATGGACTGACTCCTTTTTAGAGTCAGAAGTGGGATCAGAAGAGACTCACGGGGTGAGTGGCTGATGGCGACTTTAACAAGGAGATGCCATGTGGGGTGAAGGAGGGGATAGCGCATAAGGGAGCGGTAGGTTTATCTGAGTGGGTGGAATGAGTTTGGAGACTATCAGGGGTCTAAGCCGGTCTCCAGAACCACCCCCCCCCACCAAGGAGAGAGAGGGGCCATCCCTTAGGGGAAGCTCCTTCAGCAAGAGGACCACCAAAGGACAGAGGGGCAACCTAAGGGAGTGTTTCTCCCTAGGTCCCCAGCTTGGACACAGGTTTCCAGGGGCGTAATGGCCCAACAATGCTCTTTGAGGCCTTGGGAATAGGGTCCTCTAGGGATCGCTCTATAGCTGCTTTGTGGGAACAATAGGCTGCCCCCGGGGAGGCAGGGCTCCCTTTGGGGGAAGACTGAGTAAGGCAAATACCTTCACAAGGACTTTTCAAAGCTGCCTTTAGGGGCACACACCCAGAGACAGAGAGAGAGAGAGGACAATGGCAACCGAGAAACTTACCTCACTGGTGTAGACGGAGATCAGTGGCATCCTGCTATGGATGATGAGGGCTTTGCTAGGAAGATTAGTTTCTCTGAGCACTTTACCCCTGTATTAGTTTTCTAGAGCTGCTATAACAAAATGCCACAAACTGAATTGCATAAACTGATATTTGTTGTCTCACAGCTGTAGGGGACAGAAATCTAAGATCAAAGTCTCAGCAGAATTGGATCCTTCCGAGGGCTGTGGGGTAGGCTCTGCCCCATGCCTCTCCCCTGGCTTCTGGTGGTTGCTGGTAATGGAGTTTCTTGGAAGGTAGAGATAAGACCAGATTATCTTCTTCACTTCATGATTTTTACTCCGAGTAACTGTCTCTGTCCAAACTTCTCCTCTCATCAGGACACTAGTCACAATGGAGCAAGGGCCTGTCCCACTCCAATAAAACCTCATCTTAACGAACTCTATCTGCAACAACCCAATTTCCAGATAATGCCTCACTGTAAGTCACTGGGGGCTGGGTCTTCAAAGTGTGAATTGAGAACAACACAATTCAACCCATGACACCTCTGTTGTACCAGGGGAAGCACCTCGGCTGTGACTAGCTCAGGAGAACACCCAGGCCCAGTGCAGCAGATGGAGGAGGGTGGGGAGGTTCCTACTCTGCAGATTTAACTGAGGTCTTCCACCACCTCATTTATTAAATACTTAACTGCTCACCATATTCCTAAATTATGCTAGAGATGGAGTAAATAAACATGCATAAAATATTGTCCTCCACTTCAAGAGAGAAGACAGACAAGACACCCAAACTGCAAGGTAGCAGGATCCATACAACAAGAGATTCATGCAAAAGACAATGGGACCGAAAGGAGTCAAAGAAGGCTCCAAGGGTGTGTTGGCATTGGAACTAAATAAGGTAGGCAGTTCTTGGTTTTGAAGAACAGAGGGCAGAGAAAAATACCACAGCAAGAAGTGTAAGAGCCTATTTTGGGTGAGAGTTCAGCAGGGCTGCAGGAGACAGAGACCAAACTACTATGGGGCAAATAGAAGGGAGTTATCTGCCAACCTGAAGAAGGTAACCCTTAGAATGTAGTTTTATAGTGCAGCCATGGAGAATTATTCCTATAACTTAAACTCTGAGAAGGCATTATCTCACTAGTTGTGGCAGATGAAGTCAGAGTGTGAGCATAATGCTTGGCACAGAGTAGTCACTCAATATATACTTGAGAAATATGTGGATGAATGGCATTTAAGCAGCTGGGCGTTATGAGAATGATACTCATTCTACTTAAGAGGGGGGAGAAGGTGAAAATACCCAGACATTTGTAAGGGCCTCAGGATTACTATCTGGGGGAGGTCTGCCCACCAGCCTTGATCATCTCTATGGAGCTGGCTTCCAGGCGCTGTGTGATAGGAGGCCCTCTTTTGGCTGAAGATTTTTGAGAAGAGCAAGGAGAAGGAGCTAAAACCTCAGGTCAAAAGGGAGACACTCAAATATGGTGATGAAGCAAGCTTGGGGATTTGGAAGGCAGATGCAACAGAAAGACAAGGGGAGCCTGTAAGGGGTTGAACAATGTTTCCCCCAAATTCATTGTCACTCAGAACCTTGGCATGTAACCGCATTTGGATATAGGATGTTGCAGATATAACTAAGATAATATTAAGATGAAAT
>PVIR01044456.1:0-11178 GCA_004026965.1 Petromus typicus
AGCACATATTTTTGAAATCGTTGCTATTAAATGTGTTCTTCCAAACACACGTGAAAGAAAATCTCTGAAAGGTCAACACTTAACTCTACAAGGCCAAAGGCTTCTTGGTCAATAAAATGGTAAACAGTGAGTGAAACAGAGACCTCAAAATTCAAGACTAGAGAGAGCTGGGGGAAACCAGAAAATCAGAATGAACAATGCTCTACCTCACTCGTACATTCCAGGACTCTAATCCTGAAAAGACTGTACACTCTAAAGAAGTACAGTACGAAACAAATGACAGTCTTACACCGGTGGTCTTCTACTTTGTGTACTTGAGACATTATTAGGAAGAATTAGGCGGTTTTGTTAATCAAGGACTGGCAATTTTGTAATACATTCCATTTGGCTAATTACAACTTCCCAAAGGAAGCTAGAAACATTTTAGAGAGATCTTATCTGAGAGGACGGTTTGCACAGTCAACTGCCCTTTGGAGAAGGTAATTTTGTGACACAATGTATCTCACAAAGTAGGTCAAGGTTCTGACATTTTTCAGATTCCTTCTTTTAACTAGGCAGGTCAGGAGAAGTGGATTGTATCTTTATTCTCTGCTACTAAATATCTGGAGATTCAAGTATTTTTCAGACGCTTTGGTTTTCACTCGTTTGAGGGGAGGGAGGCCTACATTAATCTTCTGGAACCTTTCAAAGATGACTTAAGGCAAACATATACACTGATATTTTAAAAATTGAACTCTTATGAGAAATTCAAAATTAAAAGCATGTTAACATGAAGACCTCTAAATGGCCTGCTGGTTAACTATCATATTGTTGAAGATCTCGAGATTCAGACATGCACTACTCAATGTTATATATCATCCACCTGAGCATATCTCAATTTCTAGATGCTCAGAGCTTAATGTTAAACTTTGACTATTAAAGGATAAAGTACAAATTAACTGGTGAACTGAAAGGGCTTATATAAAATCAAGACTAAAGTTAACTAACATTAAGTTTACCATAGTCTAAAACGGCAGACAAAAGAGGCCTCCAAAGTTGACGATCATTTACACAACGCTATCTTGTGGAATTGACAGAAAAATGTCTATTTCCATTTAAAATGTGACTCAATTAGATATTTCCATGGGTTAACTTACAATTAACCTAAACTTTGAGCAGTTACAATGGCATTTGCTATGACATTTGTAACATTTTCCCAAATTCATTGAGGAAAGGTCTTAGAACTTCTACTTTTGATACAATGCTAAGAATTCGGAACAAGCAGTTTTCTAGAACAGATAAAAGAATCTACAGTCTATAGCCTAAATTGAAGTTTAAGCAAAGTTAGCACAAAGCAACACTAGCATTATCCACAATACCTATGTAATACTTTCAGCTTAATACTAAGCTATAGAATTGTCAAATGTACTATTTTTGACAAAGTGCAACTAAGTCAGTGTTTCAAGGAGTAAACAACAGTGAGTGGCGGGCTCTTTTTTCACGTTATAAAATACTTAGTAGCAATTAATAAAATCCAGTGGAAACAATGTTGGTAATAGAAGTAAATGTGTAGTCAATAAAAGTTTTAATCTGACTGAAACCGAGTCAATATTACTGTAAAGAAATGACTGGTACCGCTAACACGTAAGTTTAAGAAAATTATTCAGCACATCTTAAGTCAACTTTTAGATTTACATGTAGCTAAAAATGTTTGTCGATCATACTCCCTCAGAAGCGAGGGGACCAGTCATCAAGCACATCTGTAACCAGTTTCTTAAAACAATAAAGCAGATAACTAACAATTTCATGCTTAAGTTTCCTACTTTCCACAATTTTTTATTCAACTTTCAGGACTCTTTCAGCAACCAGACGTCAAAAGCACTTTCTGCAACGAGCGCAGAAAGCAGCTTGGCTATAAACGTTACCTGTCCTGTTGAAGTAAAAAGAAACCATCTCCACAACTACTAAAAAGGCTTTGAAGATTTAATTCTCCAAGGTGGCCACAGCAAATGTACTGACAATCGCGTTCACCAGAACATGTTTATGCTCACGCTCTTCCCTGATTACGACTGTAATTGAGAGATTAATGAGGCCTGTACCGGAAGAGAACTATGTTCAAATTAAATGAATGCAAAGTGCTCTGCGGGCTAGGGAGGCTAATTAAAGACGGTTAAACAGGGTTATAAGCTGATGTAAACAGGACCCAGGCCCCGCGCCCCCAGCAGCCGGGGAGCACAGGCTGGCTGGGTTTCTGCCCGTCCCGAGACAGCCCAGATCATACCATCAAACAACAGAAACGTGCTCGCACTGTAGAGCGCGTAACGCCCTCGAGACGAGACGCAGGAACATCCACTGCCACACTGCCCTCACGCTCCCTGCCCCGCGGCCTGCGTCTCGGTCGGGCTCACCCTCTTTCCGTTCCGTCCACTTACCAAGAAGCACAGCTGTGGCCAGTTGTGGATAAAATATCTATACGTATAAATGGAGTAGGGTTCAGACAGATCTTTGGTGATCAGTCTCATGATATCGGGCATTTGGAGCTCGGACTCGTACCGGACGTATCGTATCGTCCGGTCCTCCCCGGGCTCGACCTCCCTGCCCGAGGGGCTCCTCAGGCTGCAGCCGGCGCTCAGGGACGAGGACAGCAAGCGCACCTGCTCGTCCGCGTCCTCCTGCTCCGTGCCCTCGGCCAGTCCGTTGCGGGCCGCCGCCGCCGGGCCGGGCGGCGCAGTTCTCGCGTGGGGGGGCGGCGGGTGCGCGGGTCCGTCGCCGGCGCGCAGCCCGGGCCCCGCCGCGGCGGTTGCCGGAGGGGCCCCGGCGGGGGCGGCGGGGGCGCCGGCAGCCTCGGCCGCGGCCAGCACCTTGCTCTTGCGGGAGGCGGCCGCCCGGAGATGTCGCAGCTCAGGGCCGAGCAATCCGTTGAGCTGCGGCGGGTCCTGCGGCGGCGGGCAAAGCGGGCACGGGCGCCCCCGGGCCGCCGCCGGGCCCGCGCCGCCTTCGTGCTCCTCGTCGTCGTCCTCGTCCTCGCCGCAACAAGCGGGGGCGGCCCCCGCCGGGAACGGACGGCGGGGCTCGGCCGCCGCCGGGCCCGGAGGTGCTGGTGGAGGGAGGAGGCTGCTAGGCCCGGGCGGTACCTCCGCCATCCTACAAGCGACACAGCGAGAGGGGCCGTGAGCGCCGGCCGGGGCGCGGGCCGGCGGGGGCGGCGGGGAGACAAAGGCAGGGCCGGCCCTCGCGGAGCAGCCCCCCAAGTCCGCGCCGGGCCCCGCGCGTCGGTGCCGCCCGCCGGCCCGGTTCCCGTCCGCCCGGGCCCACCGCCGGCCCTGTCACCCGCGGCCCTCCCAGCCTTCCTCGCGGCTCACCCCGCGCCGGTCCCCGCCGCCGCCGCCGCGCCTCTCCCTCGGCACCCCCGCCGCCGCCGCCGCCGCCGCCGCCGCCGCCGCCGAAGCGCTCAGCCCGCACCGCCGCCGACGCCGTAAAACGCCGCGCTGTTACCCCCGGGTAAAGTTTCCTGGGCCCGCCTTTACGACACTTCCCCGCCTGCCGGCCGCCGGGCGAGGAAGGGGGCGGGGTCGGGGGGGGGTGCCGCCGGGAGGCGCGCGCTCGGGGGAAGGGGCGGGGTCGGAGGCGCCGCGGGCTGGGCGGGGCCTGGCGGGACCGGGCCCCCTCGGCCCCCCGACCCCCCGACCCCCCGACCCCCCGGCCCCCGCGAGGCGGACGAGCCCGGTTCCCCCTGGAACCCGTGGCAGGCGCTCCGCCTCCGCCCGCCCGGGCCTGCCGGGCCCGACGCTCAGGTGCGCTGCCTGGACGCGCGGCGGGCCTCTGGCCGGTCGGCAGTCTCCGGTCCTCGCCGGGCCGAGTCGGGGACCGGGAGGACCTGTGACTCACGAGCCCGCCGAGAGACCCAGAGTTCAAAAAGCTGAACTGTGCGACTGGTCTCGTGTGCTCCAGAGGGAAGCTTTCTGCCGTGTTCTAAACTCCGGAAACCCTGGGTTATACCGGCACGGTAGGAACGAGCAAGAGTTAGAGCCCTTATCACGGAAGATTTTAAGGAAAACTTAAGCACCGTTCAGGGAGAGTCGGCTTATAGGAATACTTTGTTGCCATGGGCCTGGCACGATTCTGATCGTCTTACCTGTGTTCAGTAGCTCCTTTACACGGCTGTGTCCTGTGTAGATATTGACATGTGCGAATACACATATAGAAGCTTGTTTACAGTCTCGTCTGTTCCAGGGATAAACGACAAGTAAGTATGAATACAAGAATGGCTAACCTTGTACATAAATATAATGGAATATTACTATTAATTCTGCTTGTATGTAGACGACATTGACGTGCAGATAATTGTATGCACACTTCCAGTTTCTGTGGCTGCTTTGCTCATTTAGCAGAAAACAGTCGTTTATTATACGCACACATTCTCTAGGTCGGGAATTCACAGCAAGTTGGATTTTCTGTGCTCCGTTTTTTATGTAGTGTTGTTGGGGAGATTCAAAGGCTGAGAATTCGAATTATCTGAAATTTCACTCGGGCTGGTTGCAGTTCATGATAGACAGAAGTTGGAGGCCTCGGCTCAGCTCCGCAAACCTTGTTAGCGGTTGACTTGGGCTTTGGAAGCCGCCTGGCTGGCTTCTTCAGACGAGCCAACAGAGAGCCAAGCAAAAGGTCTCACCTTTTCAGACCTAGTTTTAGAAGCCACGGTGTGTCGCTTCTGCTGCATTATATGTGAACCACAGACCAAGAGGAATAAGGAAGTACTGACTCTGGACAGGGAGAGGTCCTCGAAGGCTGGGTGGGACCAAAAGCATTGCTGTGGCCATTTTTGGAAAATACAATGTCCATAAGCATTTACACTGGAAGGCCTCCTAAACTCTTGCAATAAGGGCTGGAGTTTTAGCCCAGAGGTTCTGGCACCTGCCTGGAAAGCACAAGGTCAAGAGTTTGATGCCTAGTACCAAATAAATAAATAAAGGAACCTCAACTCCTACAGTGGAGAGGAAAAACTGAGCAAGATGTGTAAATACAGTGTGATCTCGGTGTGAACCTTAAAAAGCACAGAACCAAGTCGTATTTCCAAACTTGCATACAGTGTTGAAAGCTGTGTACTTTTCAAAGCACATAGTTTGTAAATGTTACCTGGGTGTTCAGCCAGACGACAATCTGTTCAGATCACGGAGAACTACCCAAGTGGCCCCCACGGAAAGTTTAAAGAAATTTTCAAGGGTAGTTTATTTATTTGACAATATTGACTGTGCCTACTACAACTCATTTACAACTTCATTTTATTTAGAAAAACTTGAATCTATAACCCCTTCCCAAAGCCACACGTCTGTGCTGTCAGAGGCGCAGGCAGCCGTCTTCATATCCTTTCGCCACCGTTACCGGGCACCCAGCTCCCTCAGCTGGGTGCTGTCTCCAAGTTATTTTCAGAAGGCTGGAAATGTGAAGGCCTCTGCAAGGTCAGGGGCTGGGGATTACTTTGATTCTCATTTCCAACACACAAATGGAAACTCCTTATACTTTCTGATACTCAGCATCTAGAATCTTGGACAAAATAAAATCTGGTCTCCTTGATAAGAAGCTAGCAAGATTTCTGATATCCATACTCCAGGGTCCACATACTCCCTGAAAATCCTAATGGCAGCCTTCTAAATCAGAGGACCTCACTAAGAAACCTTTTTTTTGGTACCTATGAACACTTTCCTTTTTTAACTCACATTTACTTGATATGATAGCATTATTTTAGGCAGAGAAGTAGGATTAGTTCCCTATAATGCTTTAGATATGTTTGCCTATTTCAAAGCTCTAAAAAGACAGCTACTTCCATGAGCAATGACTTATGGGAGAAGAAAGGCTTCCAGAGGAGGGGAAGGGCAACCACGATGATCTTTTCTCTGGGAGATTGGTTTTTTCATTCCTTCATAATATTGTAAGACACAACAGTCATTTGTTTTGTTTTGTTTTGTTTTTGTGTCATTGTTTCTCTTCTGAGAAAAAAATCTTTGTTAAATCAATTAAAATGACTGATTGCTTTAACATTCTAAAGCAAAGTCCTGCAATTAGATTGGAATGAGAAAATTTCTTTCCTTATCCTTTCTATAAAAAAGACATTTTTCCCTTATTGGCTAGATTTAGAGAGGAGGCGTCGCCGGGCACCTCCCGGTAAGGTCACTGTGGGAATGAAGACGCTATTAATGAAAAGGTACTTTGAGTTCCGTTGACTCAGCAGGATGACATTATGTGCCAGGGGCACAATGCTGAATAATTTCAACGTTGCTGTAGTTTTATTGTACACATCATGTGGTTCTTAATCCGACTAATCCTGTCTGTTATACAAGAAGCCAAGAGTGTACGTGTCCTTCACTTTGTTTCATTCTAGATGAAGGGAAGGGCATATATCAAAACTGAAGGCCATAGCGTTTAATCAAAGGCTGAATATTAGTATATTGTTTTACTACCTGTAATCCGGGAACACTCGGAGACTCCTATGTCAGGTGCTTTCATGAACAACTGTACTCCTCCCTTTGAATCTGAGGCATGGCGGTCCGTGGTTTAACCCGTCTCCCTTGGAGTACAGGAATTGCAGGTGCAATTGTGCACAGATTTTGACTGTAGGCTAGCGGCCTGGGGCCAGGAGAGGTTGTTGTCAATCGGCCTCACACTAACTTTGCATGACCTGCCCAAAGTCTTGGCCCTCTACTTCCCCTGCACACCCTGGAGCCAGTGAGGAGCACTGGGACAAATCCTATATTCCTTGGTATTAAAGTTGTCGGGACGTCTTGGTCGCCAGTTTACGCTGTGTTTGAGGATATCAGGCCGCCTTCGTCCAGCAGGCACAACCTTTGACCACGACTTGCTTCACACGGTCCTCATCACCCGATTCTGCCAGCGTCTCCTGAGAAAGGGTACTTACTCTGTGTAGGTACTCTTTTGCACCAGCCGCCAGGCCTGGGAACAGTGTGCCTCTCCCGCAGGCTTGGGGGAGAGACGGCCCGTCCAGCTCTGGCCGTACCTCCTGCCTGCGTTCTCCACGCAGTCCTCCAGTTTTGGGGCCTTGGCCGTCTCCGTGTCTCCCTCCTAATGTCCGGCGGGACTCTGGCTGGCCGCTGCTTCTCCATTTGAAAACGTGCTCTGTCTCAAGACCCTTCCTGTGCCAGCCTGTCCCCAAACCCTCTACAAACTGCTAATGTACAGGAAGTAGCAGGCTCCCAGATGCAGGCTCCCCGTCCGGCCAGTGGCTCAGTGCCTCCCAGCCTTCCCTCTAACGTGTTTGGCACAGTCTGCTGTTCCGCCCCCACAGCTTGATCCTTTAGGTTCTTTGGCACTCCTGCCCCTGTATTCTTCCGGGGCATTTCCTCCCACTGTGCTCTCCTGCCAGTGCCTTCTTTCCACCATCGACTGCTGTTCAAAACTTCACCTTACAATACTCAGTTTGATTACTGCATTTATGAAGCTCTGAACCGAATTGCTCCCGGTTCCCAGAACACGCCAGCTAACTTCTGGTTGCTGTGTCCACACTTACCCCCCGGGACAGCGCGGAGGCTGCTGCCCTCCTGCTCCCCACCCCCTGCTCTGTCTACTGCGCACACCCCCTTCCCTCTACTCTCTGAAAAGCTGACTTCACCCGCTCTGCAGGCTCTGAACTTGGGAGCCCACACTTGTTTGTGGGCCTGCTTCGCTTCTAACAGTGCAAATTTATATTTTGTTCTTCGCTTTACTGCTATCTGTATAATATATTACAATAAAGGCGTGAATGCAAGATTGACCTTGCTGTATACTTTGTGATTGTACATATTTTTCAGCATAAATCCTTCAACCGAGTCTACTTGCATAGAACTTCCCATATCACATAGATGTATTTTTTTCCTCTGAAAATAAGAATTAACTGGCAAATAATCAGTCTTGAAAACTAGAGATCAAACTGCCGGCCCCACGCCAGGCATGGTGGCACACACCTGTGATCTCAGCACTCCGGAGGCTGAGGCAGGTGATTGCCGGTATGCCAGGCCAGATCTGCCTGTCCTTGCCTGGCAGAGGCCCCGCCGAGGAAGAGAACAGTGCTGGCAGGTGAGCTGTGGAGAGGCTGACGGGGGCCTTGTATCATCTCTGGTTTCCAGGGCTGATTATTTTCCACTTAGCTCTTGTTTTCCAGGAAATACAGTGGTATATTTGGGGCCTAAAACACTTTTCCTCACAGTAATGATTTACAGATGTATTTTCTTAAAATGAACACTTTGAGGCAGTGTGTTCAGGTGACCACGTGGTGTGAATTTTCTTGAGTGAATTATTTAGGTCAACATAGCCTTTGTGAAATGTTCCAACGAGGGGATATTATTCACGGGACTAATTTGTGGGACTAAATAAATTAGGAAAACTAAGTGACATTATAGACATTGCTTGAATGTTGCAGTGAAACAAGTTATTTGAAATGAGGTTTTTATTTTCATTACTTTTTTCTGTGTGAGAAAATACAGAACCAACCAACATATTAATAATAATAAAAAAAAAAAACTAGGTTTAGAGGCCAGAGATTTAGCTCAGTGGTGCCATGCACGCCTGGCAAGTGTAAGGTCCTGAGTTCAATTCCCTACACCAGGGGAAGAAAGAAAGATTTTAGAAAGAAAAAAAAAAACATTTGTTGCAAGGCTCATTGGGGCAGGTGGGTCTATATTCCTAACATTCTGATTTGTTATTCATTGTCAGTATTTACATAAGACTGTCAAGCCCAAAAGGGACCACAGTGAGGAAACAGAAGGGGCACACACAGCAGCCAGGACACTGGGAATGTCATCCTTACCCACAGCGAGGGAAGCCGCTAAGGAGTAATGTATAAACATGCGGTCGCCTCTCCCTCTCGGAGTTCCCGTGGGAGAAAGCTTTGAAGTCCAGGGAGTGGTTAATGGTTCCTTTGATCTTCCGAGTCTTTTTGCACTTGTGGGAGCTTTGGAGGGAAGCAATTTTGCTTATCACAGGGACCTATTGTTAAGCAAAAGAAAAAGCCACTTCCTAGGTCTATTGAGATCCGTAGTACAGGTGAGGGGCGCCCCCCCGCCAGCTGTCAGAACTGCCACTTGGCCCCACTGTCTCCAGGGTTAATCCCACAGTGTGGCCGGTCACCTCCCCCAGTCCACGTCAAGCCCTGTGCTGGGAGTTAATTGCCACTAGCTCGTTCTCTAGACTTAAAACATTCTTTGAAGCAACTGCCTATATAGGAAAGAATTCATCCTCTAAAGAGTTTTGAAATAATTGCTACTGTTTTAACTAAAGTAATACCTGCCATTCGGGGAAATGCTAAAGAGTGAAGAAACGAGTTTTATGCAGGAGGGAATCACAATACACAAGTCTGTGCATTTTCTTCCTATCTGTGTATCCAGTACAGGAATAGATGTCAGCTCATTCTGCTTATGCAGTTTTGTGTACTTTAAAAACACTCATTTGAGCATTACCTGGTGTCTTCACAGGTTGTTTGTAAGCATTTTATGAATCTTTATTGCTGTCTAAGGATCAGAAACAAGTCTGCGTCGGCATGGGTTGTTTTTCCCCTCACCCTGGGCTTGAAAAACTAACTTGACCAGTCTCTCTAACAAATGTAACAGAGCTGCCCATAGATATGTTAAGTGAGTACAAGATTCAGGGGCACAATGAGCAAAACTCATTGCACCCCAGGCCCATCACCATCACGACACGTGCATCTTCTTCATTCGGAAACTCACTAGCTTCTACTGGGAACCTCAGATGAGTTTCGGGGAGGTCGGATATGGTCAGGTTATCTCATTCACCCATTTATTCAATCGCTACCGGTTGTGCGCCGCCCCCCCCTCCCCCCGTGCCTTACAAGTATTAAGGAGACCAGGGCAGAAGTCCTGGCCCTCACGGATCCCACAGCCTAGACAGAAAGCTGATGAAACCAGGGGCTGTGGCAACATCATAGGGAAAACCGCCGCCAGGAAGGGGGCATACAGCAGGGACAGCTAAGGTTTCCACGCGAAAGCAACGTCTCAGCCGACAGCGCAGGGTGGGCAGGCCGGCAGGCCAGGGAAGGGCTGTACCTGCTTTAACCCGAGACGACCCCAGAGGCAAAGCCCGGTGAAGCTCCCAAAACCTGAAAGACGGGGAAGAGCGAGCCCCGGGGGTGCGGAGCGGAAGCCAGATGGCCGAGGGCCTGGGCTACCGCCAGGTTAGAGTTTACCCCAGTGTGACCTGGGACTCTCTGTTGGGGGTTTTCTTTTTGAAAAGTGGAATTTTGCTGTGGCCTGGAAAATGAAGTTGGCAGTGTGGGTGAGAAATGGAGGCTGCTGCAAAAGTTCGGGAAGGAGGAGGAGCATTCAGTTCCTAACTAGAGAGAAAGGCCTACAGGCTGGCTGGCTGCAGGGGAAGTTCTCTAACATCTTCATTCCTTTTCCAGCTGACTGCAGGGCAATCCTCCTGCCTCAGCCTCCCCTCCCTGGGGTCTGAGGTGTGTGCCACCATACCCAGTATTCTTTACATTTAGTTTCCATCTTCAACCAACCTACCAGGCCACAAATGCTTAATGCGTGGTTGTCCTTTTGTTTAGAAAAGGAATCCATCACCTGACTGTTTTCCTCTTTCTCTGATAAAGAACGGGGAGGGGCAGATGCCATTCTAAGAACCTTCCCCTTGGGCAGGCCCTGCTTTCCGCGTTCACCCAGGCAGAAACCAGCTCTTCTTCTAGTCGCGGACATCTTGGTTTTCTTTAGAAAAACCTTCTGAGCTTCCATAGTCCACGGGGTTCCTGATCTGCGTAAACAGGGAAGTATCTTATTTCCAGTGAAATTACCCCGCTGCAGCTGAGGGCCCCCCTCGGCTTCTCGCCAGCCAGCAGACTGGTGGAAGGCAGTGGGGCACGGACTGTGCGGGCCTGGGGCGGATCCACTGAGGACATCGACCGGCCGGCCGTCAGCACTGAGCAGACAAGCAGCAGCGGTTTTATGGGGAGGGGGCACCTCTGCCACACGTGGGGTCCGCGCAGCGGTGGAGAGGTTGTACCTGATAGCTCCCCGGTCCTCCCGCGACGTTCCCTCCTGTGTTCTATCTGCTTGAAAACAGCGTGGCCTGTGTCGGGAGAAGCCATAGGAGAATCCAGCCCCAGCCGCATCTTCCCCGTGATCCGCAAGAGCCGTAGTCCCAACCGTACCCCAGTGTGAAATACCATCTCACCAGACAAGTCGTGATCAGACC
>PVIR01044457.1:0-11184 GCA_004026965.1 Petromus typicus
ATATTTTTCCAGTCATTGTGGGATGAAACTTGATGTTATTAACAGGAGAGATCTTGACAGTTTCCTAAAAATGTGGAAGCAAGACAACGTGCTTTTGGGTCAAAGAAGATATCAAAAGAGATAAAAACCATACTGAGACAAATGGAAATAGAAGTATAATATACCAGAGTTTGTGATTAAAGTAAAACCAGTTCTAAGAGGTGAATTGATAGCAACATTTATATCAAAAAGAAGAAACATCTCCAACCACCTACTATTACATGCTAAGAAATAAAACCAAATTAAGCCCAAACTTGGCAAAAGAAGGAAATAACAAAGAGCAGAAATCAATGAAATAGAGATCTAAAAGATAATATAAAGTGACACTAAGAGTTGACTTTTAAAGAAATAAGCCAATTTGACAAACCTTTAGCTTAGACTAACCGTGAAAGTAAGGCGAATAGGAAAGATCATATGTGCTTGTAATCCTAGCACCATGGGAAGGTGAGCAGGAGGACTTCAAGGTCAAGCCCTGCCCAGGCTCTTTAGCAGCTTATGGATATCCTATGTTAAAGTCAAAATTAAAGGGCTAGCAATAGAACTCAGTGTCAGGTTTTGGGGTTCAGTGTCCAGGACTGAAGTACAATCAGAAATGAAAGAAGAAATATTGTAACTGATACCGCAAAATACGAAGGATCATGTAACATTGCTCAAACAATGTGACAACCTAGAGTAAATGAATTACTCAAGATAGGCAGTCTATCAAAATTAAATCATGAAGAAACAGAAAAATCTGGGCAGACCAATAATGAGATAGAAGCTACTGTAAAATTTCCCATCTAAAATCCCATCAGCTTAATAGCTGAATTCTACCAACCATTTAAACAACTAAAATAAAAAATTTCTTGAATCTTAATAGGTGAAGTAAATAGATACCTTTGAACTGATACTATGAGAACAGCATTATCCTAAAACCAAAGTCAGATGCTGCTACAAGAAAGGAAAATCACAGCTCAACATTCCTATTGCTCAGATGCTCAACAAAATACTAGCAAGTCAAACTCAATAATGACACTGAAGGAATTATTGAGACTATAATGTTAAGTGAAATCAGTCAGTCAAGATTAAATAGTTCTCTTATATAAGAAAACCAAATTATAGAGTAAAACCAAATTTAAAAGTAAAGTAAAAGATAATAGGAAGTGAGGAGATCTTTGTCAAATACAGTGAGGATTAAGTGATACAAGGAGGGCATGGAAAGGAGATTGAAAAAAAAGAAGATGTGTAGATTTACTAACTTCATAAAAGAAATGTAAAACTTATGTTTTTGAAAAATACATTACAAAAAAAGGATTATACACCACGATCAACTTGGATTTATGTTTAGGACACTGTCTTAGTTACTTTTTCCATTGCTGAAGAAATAACTGACACTCTCAAGTTAAAGGAGGAAAGGTAGATTTCAGTTCACAGTCCTAGAGGTTTCAGTCCGTGCTGACTGGTTCCGTGGCAGGGTGGCATGGCAGAGGGGCATCAGAGAGGAGACCCATGGCAGAGCAGATAGAAGGCAGTAAACAGTGAGCAGCAGCTTCAAGCCTCTTTTTCTCTTTTATCCCATCCAAACTATACAAGCCTTTTGGTTGGTGGCACCCAAACTCAGGGTGGGCCTTCCCGTTATCCACAGCCAGTGTATTACACTAAACCAATCAGTAGATTAATTTAGTGGCGCATACCCTTAATCCTAGTGTCACACACCCTAGATCCAGCCAGCTCTGAAAAGTCCCACCTATGAGTACATGAGGCTTGAGAAGACATCTAGATTCATGCCATAACAGAAACAAAGATGACTGACCATATGCAAGGCCATCTATGTTGTGATATATCACATTAACAAAATGAAAGGTTAGATCAGCGTACACACCATCTTGGGAGAAAATAAGACTAAGGCAGAGAACTATCCCTTCAGTGATGACCTGGTTGATGGAATAGACTCACAGTCCATCTAAACTCCCTACCTGGTACAGAGAGTGAAATACTAGCAAACGTATTTCAGAGAAGCTGAAAGCAGTAGAATGGGAAAGTCGTGAAAATAGTAGCATTATAGAGTCTTCAAGTAGCAGGGCCATGGGGACAGAGGCTTTTGAAAATTAGCCATTTCCTTTTACATATAATGGGAGTGCTGTGCTTTTTTGCTACCTGTGCTTTTTTGTGAGATTGTGTACTACGCACAGAGGTGTTCTCTGCACTTCCTATCTGGGGACTGCAGAGGGCGGGGCAATTCAGGACTATGGCAGGTATGTGGAGCGAAATAGTGGACCAGGGGAAATCTTTGAGCGGAAAGACGGACTGGTACCCAGGTCAGAGGGTGAACTGGTGGAGCCACAACAGGGTGCATGCTCTACTGTTGTTTCTCCAGACACTGGGGAGGCCTGAGATTACATGAGGTGCTAGCCACCATCCTGTGCTGACAAGGAGGCCCTCTGTCAAGCTTGGGGTAGCCCTAGTTACTATGGGAGAGTCTGAGACAGACAACAGTGGGGCAGAGAGATGGAGGTAGGAGGAGGTAGGAGGTTTTCTGGCTGTGTTCTGTTACAATTGAGTGGGCCAAAAGTAGTACAGTTCTTGTGTACAATAAGGAAAGAATGGCCAAGCATACACCACATAGTATGTAGCAAGTTTTTTGAAGTTTGTGGGTCAGTACCAGAAAAAGGTAGAAGGACGAAGCAAGGGAGGAAGTGGGCTTGATAGTTCAGGCTTCCAGTATTGATAGGGTCAGGTACCTCTGATCCAAGGGTCTTACTACATTCTCTCTGATGTCAGTGATCCATATTAGCTAAGCTTACATCAGGACAGTCATTTGGTGGTGGTGGTGTGTTTATAGTTGAACGGAGGGGAGAGTGTCTCCTAGTGCTTCCCTGTTTTAGGATTATGGCAAGGTGGCTAATCATTAGGGTGGTGTGGGATCTACATTTGACCAAAGGGAAGGAAATGACTCAGTTCCCTTGTTTCCAGCTATCTAACACTAGGCAAAGAAACCTTCTGAGAAGACACAAGACTACAGTATTTGCCAAGCAGTGAATGAGACAGATGAAGTCCTTGGTGAAAGTCAGTAGAGAACTGGTGAACTAGGAGTTGGGAAAATTGCAACGTCTTTGATTCCACCCAAGCTGACTGAGGCAGTCAGGTTTTGAAACCATGACAGAGTCCTACATTTGATCATTGCTGGAGCACAGGTTGCACCCAACTGTTGGATACCTGCTTTGGGTAATTGGGTGGTAGAGGGGGAAACTGCTTGTTTGCTTGCAGTTAAACAATAACTTTAGTTTAGAGGGAGCCGTATGCATATTCTAAGTTAATGATATAACAATTGTGTGACCTCCAAAGAGCACGGGTGGCCCTGCCCCTATGGCTTTGCCTGTGGTTGTAGCTTTCATGGTCTCTCTCTGGACCGACTTTGCTCACTCCTTGTGTCTTTCCTCAGATGTTCCATAATCCCGGATTTTCCATCATCCCAGGATCTTCATTGTCATGGCTTCACCTTCAGCTTCATAAACTGATCTCTCAAGGGGATGCTGCTAGGCCTTTCTGGCCTTTGTGTGAAATCTAGCTGAAAGCTTTTCTGACTGCACAACTCTTGGATTTTTCATGCACTTAAATCCAGAAACACGTGGATGACACCAAGGTCTGCTGCCAGCTGGAGCAGTAGCTGAATTCTCTTGCATCTTACTTATGGTGGCAGCCACCTGGAGGGCTGAATACTATCAATTCCCACTATCTAGGCGGCTGCAGTTCTGAAGCATAGTCTCCTGGGGCTCTCTTCTCAAAGTCTTTTCTTAAAGCAAAGTCTTTCACCTTCTCTATTTTGATCCTACAAAGAGTAGAATCCTGCTGCTTTTTTGTGTGTTGCCCTCAAGCTACCTTTACTATTGTCCTATTCTAAAGTACTTGGTTTTTTAATGCTAATATTTTTTGCAACAAAATTTTTCTCTGCTTTATCTTTACAGGCACAAAGTTACTAGTTTACTCAAGGCTCAAACCTCAACTCAAACTCAACTTCAGTTTTTAAAAATCATTGTACTGGGCCATTTGCTTTTGATTCTCAAGGTAGAGTTGGCTAAAACCCTGCAATGGAAGCTATGCCATTGCTTCAAAGCTAGACTGCTTTGAAATTTCTTCTTCCAGATTAATCATTAAGGTGGTGGTGTGTTTATGGTCCACCACGCTTAATCTCAGTGTCCACAAAATCTCAGGATATGAGGAAAATATAGACTCATTTTCTGCTAGAACATAACACACATAGCTTGGAATCCATTTGCCAGTGAAAACCTCTTGAGCTTGGTCTTTTTCTGCTACACTGCAGTCAGTATTTTGGTCTGAGCTCCAACCAGAATCTCTCATGAAGCTCAGCTCACAGCATTCTGGAGCTGCTTCTCCAGTTAGCAACTCCAGACTTTACCAAACTTTTTTCACAAACCAGTTCCAAAGGCTTATGAACCATAATGCTAGGTAGCAATGATACTTCTTTGGTACCAAAAACTGTGTTAGTTATTTTTTTGTTGCTAGGAAAAAATAACTGACACCCACAAGTTAAAATAGCCACAAGTTTAAAAAGCTACATGTTTTGTGGCTCAAGTTTTGCAGAGTTTTCAGTCCCTAGTCAGCTGGCTCCAAGGTAGGTTGGCAAGGCAGGGGGATCCAGAGGAGGAAGCAGATGTACTTCCAGGGTGTGCCCCCAGCGGCCTACCTCTTCCCACCAGGCTTCCCCTCCCCAAATCACTCCCAAGCTATGAACCATCAGTGGACTAATCTAGTGATGAGTATCATACACCCATGAACCAGTCACCTCCCCCAAAGCCACCTACAGGTGCGTGAGGCTTTGGGGGACATCTAGATACAAACTATAACAGGAGGGCATTGAATTTGTAGGTTACTCTAGGTAATAGCAATCATCCTTACATTCTAGGGGAAAATCCCCCTTGGTCACAGTGTATACTTTTAATGCACTGTTGAATTCAGTTTGCTATTTTCTTGAATTTGGGTTTAAATATCTACATATACATTTAATGCATGTACATGTATATATAACACGTGTTGTAATGCATGTATACTACATGTAGGGTGAATAGTAAATAGAGTTGAAATGTTCTAAAGTTCATATTTGTGAAGTAGTAAAGTATCTTAAGTCAAAGAATATTATCTTCAGGGTAATCAGAAAAATGATAGCAAAACAAGTATAACAAGATAATTTAAAGGAAAATTATTTTAAAATTACTTAATATAAAGGAACGTAGGAAATCCTAGAGACTTGAACGTGGAAGGGAAGGTTAAAAAAATACAAATAAAAATATTTTGAAGCATAAAGTATTACTACATATAAATAAGAACTTTTTTTTTTTTTTTTTAGTTTTTTGAAACAGGGTCTCACTTGGTAGTTCAGGCTGGTCCTGAACTCAGTGTCAAACTCAGAAATCCTCCTGCCTCTGCTTCCCTGTTGTTGAGATTATAGGCAGGAGCCACAAAGCCCAGCATTGTGGTATATGGTACTGATTGCTGGTGAACATGAATTACCATGCTTAGCATTGTTGTATGTGGTATTCAGGGATCAAACTTGGGACCTTGTGCTTGCAAGACAGGCTCTGGAACCACTGAACTAAATCCCAGACCTTAATAAGAACTTTTATAGTATAAAATATTTATTCACCAGGTAAATAAATGATACTTAACTAAATTAAGATTAAAATGTAAGATAAGAGGAGATATTAACTAATAGATAAAGTATTGTTTCATTCTTCCTTTGGAATATGAGTTTCAAAAAAGCATCAGGAACTTTAAAAATAATTTTATAAATGAGAGGATATATGAAAGAAGGTATATTTTTTCTAAGAAGAAACTATAGAAATCAGAGTGTCATGAATATTGCAAGTGAGGGGCGAAGTTGAAGTTCAAGAATATCGTCAACCAATGTGCCCTTGTTTCTGGTATGTTTACAGTCTATTTCAGAAAAGTGATAGTCAAAATACAATAGAGAGATTTTAGTCCCAACAATGTCTTTGAACTTGTGCAAGCTACATTTTCTCTTATAGTGCCAACTGCTTTCAAAGGCAGGTCCAAATTTCCAACTAAGACTGATTTTATAGTTTCCACAATATATGTCTTCTCTAGCATATTAGCTAAAGAAAATGGCTCTCTTTGTATTGGGGTGGAGCTTGTATTCACTGAGAATTAGAATTAGGCTTAGGTTTTACCATTATAACTCAGAGATCGACAGAGCATAACTTGCTAAATGAACTTTCCAATGGATATAGCAGTAATTTGGTGATGATGTGGCAGATAACTTCAAAAGTTTTTGAGTTTGTTGTTTTATTCCTCCCTGCTGGAAGTTTCTTATTAGTTCAGGGCTGACAAATGAGAGCAGTGCCTGGAATATGCACGCATAGCTGCCATTTCTGTAGGCTAGGAGACAGTTTATACAGACAGGGAGAAAGCAAATGTTACACTACACACTCAGCAGTCCCTGCCCATGCTCCATCCCTCGGCACCTGTCTGCCCAGGGGCTCGCTGCTCCCACAGTTGGCTTGATAGCCAGCCAGGCTGATGGCAGGTGGGATGTTGCTTGATCAGGCTCAGGCTGTCAGATATATGTATTCTGGTGATGTTTGGCTCCTGCCTGAAGCTCCTGCATAATGAAATATGCACTGAAATAACAAAGGAGAAAAATCATAAAATTATCTCCCCAGATGTAGAAAATACATGTAAGAGAAATTAACTTTCATTTATGGTGATAAAATGTTAACCATATGGAAATGAAAAAGAAGTATTTAATCTGTTTGTGCACCCTTAAGAAATCTCCAGGAGACATTCTAGTTAGTGGTGAAAAGCTTCTTCATTTTGAAATCATGTCAGGATCAAAAGAAATGTGTCTTCTATCACTATATTTTACTCAGCTTTTAATTGAAAAGCCTAGCCAAAGAGTGAGACTTCAAAAAACTTAAAAACCCACAGATAAAAAGAAATATTTTAAAATTTAAAATCAGAACAAAGTACGTAAAAACAAGCAGCACAAAATAACAAAAGAGTAGTAGGTAAATATCCATAAATTCAAGGGAGTAAACATAAATCTGATAATACAGCCCCTTGAAAGACAAGAGATAGAATATGTAACTGTTTAGCAAACAAAAAATACAGGAAAATAATTTTAAACTCTAGGAAATTGGAGATGCTAAGAACATGGGATGTTTGCTGAGGAAAATTGTAGTCCACGAGGGGAGTCAGCCTAAGAGTGAGGCCACTGGGGTGCAACCAGAAAGGTCACAGAGGTGGGGCTGTTCACACCCTCTGGAACTCACATGGTACCACCTTGTGCCCGAGGTGTCAGGTAAGCAACAACACAACTTAATGTTTGCCCTGCTGGGTTTTAGACACATTTCAGTGTGATTCTATCTTCCCTATTCTTTTTAGAATGGGAATGTTTACCTTGTGTCCTTATATCTTGGGGTTATAGAATTTGTTTTTGATTTTTGATTTGTACAGAGGTGGACAGCTAAGAGTTTGCCTCATCTCACAAGAGATTTTGACTTGAACTTGTGAAAAATACTAGAACTGTTGAGACATTGAGGAAAGATGATCATGTTTCTAGCTGCATGGGGGATAATTATAGTATGTTAGGTGCAATTATGAACTTAGTATTGTCTCTGTTTGGAGATTAAGGATGATTTAAAGAAATGTATTTAGTAGTGAAGTTGACGGGTGGATCATAATCTTGATATGTCAAGTTCATTGAAAGGAATGTCTAGCACCTTCACTGGATTAGTAAGTGCCCAGGAAAGCACATGCCTGGGTGTATCGGCACGTGTCACAGAGGCATGACCGTCGGTGCTCTGTGTGGTCCCGCTTCCATTCTTCTTTCACGGTGTTCTATTCTGCTTCCCACCTGCCATGAACTAAGCAGCTTTGCTTTGCTGTGCTCTTCCACTGTGAAGTTTCCACCTAGAAACCTGCTAACCATGTACTGAATCTTCTGAAACTGTAAGCTTTGGCTTTAAATCGTAGGTGTTAGGAATTCTATCTGTGTAGTGGGAAAGTTGACTAAAAAACTACTTAATCCCTTACTTTGCTCTCCTCCTCTCATCAGGTAACTCCTCATCCCAAATTCTAACTTGTAAAGCTCTCAGGAGACAAGTTCCTAAGCAAGCAGGCTCTCTACGGAGCAGTTTATAGCTGTGGGCTCTTGGAAATGCTGTGTTTCTTCCTTCTTCATAAGGTTTTCTTTTAAAAAGATTCCTTTCGTCTGAGAGGCTATTACAGTGAGACAAGAATTAGTGTGGTAGTCATCCTGGCCCTAGGTTTACAACAAACAGGACGCCTTGTTGCTCTTGGAGTCTCAAGCACATCCTGCTTTCATTGTATGTCCTTACATGCTGACACGAACCTAAAAGATATTCTTGTGCCCTTTTCTCACTTTCTTGCTGTGTGACACAGTGCAAGGAGCTGCTTTAGAGCAGCTGTGGGTAATATCCCCGGCTCTGACAGCCATGCTGGTTCCATATAGGCCGGGATAAGTTCACAAACTCCCCCTGCTGGTGAGGGTAGAGACATGCAGTGAAGTGGAAAAAAAGCTTAGTATTACCCTTGACCTCTCCCTGCATTACAAACAAGTAATCTAGCTCTGAAATGTGGAACTCACCACTGTTGTCATCTCTGGCTCTGATCACCCTGGGTTCTTGAGGTTATTCTTTCCTTTGTATTTTGCCATCTCTGGGCACTGTTTTCTTGGAACTCACCCAAGTGTCCTTTAACCTCCAACCTAAAATAGACGGGCTGTCTGGCTTTTTCATTACTCCACTCTTATTTGGTGGAGTGTACTTTTCTTTTAATAAGTGTTTGTTACTTAATGTTACTGTACTACTTTTGGGTGTCCTAATTGATTCTTTGGAATACAAAAAGCCTGGATATCAGGTGAACCACAGATAGATAGCTGTCCCGTATTAGGAGGACTGCAAATTCCAGTGCAGAATGGGCAATTTAGGGCCTTAGCAAGACCCTGCATCAAAATATAAAATAAAAACTAAAAATGATGAGGTATGTGGTGCAGTGTGAAGGCTCTGGGTTCAATCCCCAGTATACAAACTTTTAATCAATCACTATACAGTCTTTTAAAATACACTATACAAACTTTTAATATACATATTCCAAGTCATTTCTTTTACTTTAGGAGGAATAAATATAAGTTTGAGCTTTATGTGATTAAAAAAATCCTTTGATACCTATATTTTTGGTCTTATTTCTAAAATCTTTAGTGTAGAGTTCTGCAGAGGGTATGGATTTAGGTTACTAAGGATACTTGAGTATGCCAGATGGGCAAATTTTGCTCTTTGAGAATGCAGATGTATTCTGAACTAGTTAGTCTAGTAATTTCTCTTATCAAAAAATGAAATATCTCACCTCCCCAAATCACCATAAAAATATACATGGTTGGGCCAAGACTGTAACTCAACTTGTCTGGTATGTGTGACGCCCTGGGCTTGGTCCCAGTCCTGAAAACACAAACACATGCACACACACCATGCACGCACGTACCTATGCATGCACGCACGTACCTATGTTCATTTTAAATGGAAAAAAAAAATGCAGACAGCAAACATTGTTTCCTCTTATTTTTTTCCAATACCAATATCCTTCACTTCTTCTGTCTTCTGTCCTTTTCTGAGGACTGAGTCTTCTGTAGGTCGAGCTTCAGTGACACTTCCCCTCGCTTCAGAAAGCTACAGAGCTGATGTTAGGGAAGCCAAGGTTCTAACGGGCTCAGTAATGAGCCTGTGCCAAGGGAAGAAGACGGACGCTGCTCTGGGTAATGAGGAAACCAAACAGGAGCTACAGGGACAACAGGTAGCTGTGTCTTGTATGAATTAGCTTTGTCTAGAAGGGCAGGAGCTTGGAGAACTCAAAGTGAAATGCCATCTTCAGGCTTGTGTTACCTTCACAAGCCAAAGAAGCCAAAAAGGAACTGAAACTACTTTCTGGTAAGGAATATTTTTCTAGGTCAGTTTAGCAAGGGGAGCTAGGTGTCAGGCTGTACCCTCCTGGTGGTGCTGGTAGGTTTGTTTCAGAGGTGAACATGGCTTGCTTACCTGCTCATTCTTGGGTGCCTTGGTAGAGCAATCAGCCATAAGGCATTTGTCTGTTTCTCTGCAGACCCTCTGTGATTCTTATAATAAACATCACTCTTTAAAACTGATAGGCCTTGGATTTCACTCTACACTCCAGAGGCCCAGCTCGGTCACATTTTAAATTAAAAAAATATAGCTTGTTTAAGTCTTTTCAGAAGAAGTTGGGAGGATGGGTGTTCTCTGGGAGCTCAGAATGACTTACTTTTCTTTTGATAAGTTCTGAGAAACACTGTTGTTTGCTGACATTTTCTCTGTCTTTTACCCCCATTAATTAAGGGGCATCAACACACAGTGAAAAGTGTGGTCTTTAGAATTAGTCTTCGGTTCTGGTCCTAGTAACACTAACCAGCTCCCATTTAATCACTGGCAACAGTTAATTGTCTCCAAATGAGAATTTTCTTGGAGACTAGAACTTGGGTACCTCACTACCCAGGCTGAGCCTGGCTCCTAACCTCCGAAGACAGTGTGGGCAGTGAGTCAGCTCACTCAGATGGCTGTGAGCTGTGAAATATCAGCAGCACTGAAGAGTTTGAAGAGTAGTGGGGTTAACTCTTCTCTAAAAGTTTTGTAGAATTCAGTGGTGAAGCCATCAGGCCCAGGGTTTTTTTTTTTCTTGGCAGGTTTTTAATTACATTTTCAATTCACGGATTGCTGTTAGGGTGTTTTGCATTTTTATATCCTCTTCATTCAACTTTGGAAGTTCGTATGTATCTAGAAATTTATCCATTCTTCTACGTTTTCCATTTTATTGGAATACAAAAATTCAAAGTATGTGTTTATTATTCTCTGTATTTCCACTGGGTTAGTGGTAATCTCCCCTTTATCATTTCTAATAGCGTGGATTTGAGCCTTTTCTTTGTTTGTGAAGGTTGGCTAAGGGTTTGTCAATTTTATTTATCCTTTCAAAAAACCAACTCTTTGATTTGTTGATTTTCCGTATCATTCTCTTAGTCTCCATTGCATTAATTTTTGCTCTGATCCTTATGATTTCCTCCCTAGTATGAGCTCTCAGTTTGCCTTGCTCCTCTTTTTCTAGTAG
>PVIR01044458.1:0-11228 GCA_004026965.1 Petromus typicus
CCCTACCCCTACCCCTACCCTTAGCTTTAGCTCCAACCTTAAATCTAACTGTACGCTAATATTAACACAAACTCTTAAAACAGCAAGATAAATCTCTGACATCAGTAAGACATCTGATCTATTCTTCATTCTAGAGAGACATTCAGAACTCTGATGCCCTCTGCTTTCTAGAAGAGATGAATAACTTTTCACTATTAAAGCCTAATATAGACACATTCTTAAAATTAGTACTGCAGACAGGCAGACACTGCAGAAAGCACAACCACACTCCATCCCCTACAACCAGTCTATACACACTGAGAGGCCTAGATGTTTACAGTTATAAACTTTTTTTTTTTTTTTAAGTTTTTTGAGACAGGGTCTCGCTTTTGTGGTTCAGGCTGGCCCTGAGCTCAGCCTCAAACTCACATCACAGCAATCCTCCTGCCTCTGCCTCCTGAGTGCTAGGATTACAGGCGTGAGCCACCACAACTGGAACTGTGGTATGTGGTACTGGTTGCTGCTGGGGTGAGTCTCCACGCCCAGTATTGTTATGTGGTTACCGGGGATCGAACCCAGGCCCTTGCACTTGGAAGACAGGCGCCGGATCCACTGAGCTAAATCCCCTGCCCAGTTATAAACTGTTCTTTATGAATTATTATTCCATTTACCTCAGAAGTTAGAGAACTACCAAGGAAAATCTGAGTCTGCCAGTTTCATCTGAAACAGCAGAACGAATCAGTATTTTCTGTTAAATTTCTAGGTTGGAGTTTATGCTAGTGAGACATTCAGAACTCTGCTTCCTCCTGCTTTTCAACAGAGCTGGATAGCACATTTTAGGTCAAAACATTCTTCACTACAAAGACATGATATACATTTACTCTGGAAATCAGTGCTGCAGATAAGCTGGCAAACACATAAAGCACAGCCAGACTCTATTCCTTGTATCAAATCCTAATCTAAACACTGAGAGCTCTAGCTGTTTGAGTTACAAAAATGTACTTTATGCATTATTCTTTTATTTACTTCTCCAAGTAGAGAAGTGTAAAGAAAAACCTGAGTCACCAATCTTCATTTTTTGAACTGTACCCATAGCCCTATCTCTAAACCCAACCCTAACTCTAAATCTACCCAGACATAACTACAACTCTAAACCTAAAGAATCGTAGCCATACCCTAGTCCTAAACCTAGACTCAAACCTACACCTAGCTCTAAATCTGAGCTTAACCTTTAACCTAACCTTAACACTAATTCTATCCCTAACTGTAACCCCAAAGCTAACCCTAATATAATCCTAAGTAAACACTAACTCTAAATTTAAAACTAGAAATGGTCCCAGTCCTGGCCCTAAAAATAATACCTAACTCAAACCCTAACTCAAATCCTAAACTTAATGTTAACCTATTTATAAACAAAATCCTAAACCTAAAACTGGTACAAGTTCTAGCCATCACCCTCAGCCTAGCCCTAACTGTAACTGAGACTTTAATCATAACATTAATCTGGAAACTAAGCCTAACCCTAAATACAACCTTTATTCAAAACAGTAGAATACATTTTTTATTTTCCATTACACTTCTAACCTAGAATCCATGAAAGTGAGATTTATAGAATTCTGCTTCCTTGTAGTTTTCAACAAAGCTAGTAGACATTAGAGAGAGCGCAGCCAAACTTAAACTTTGTCTGTATACAAATACTATGCGATAGTTGAGTTATTATGTCAACTTGAGAAGGTTAAGAGGAGCTTGGCTAAGTCAGGTCAGCAATTCCTTATCCTAGGATGTGGAAGATCGACTTGAGGGAGGCTTGTTGCCTGGATGTGATAAAGGGGAAATAAAGAAGGACATAGATACTTCTGTTCTTTTTGTGGAGCTTCCATATTTGTCTTGGACGTCATCTTCTGCCTTTGGCTTCCACTGTAGATTCTTCAGGTTTCTAGAGTAGCCTATTCAGCTTTCCATCACAGACACACTAGCCTCCTGAAATGAACTTGCATTGGGATGTTGTAGTGAGCTCCAGACCTCCTAAATTATTTTGTTTCCAGTGTGTAAACAGACTCAAGACTTTTCCTAATACAACTCTGTAGGTGGTCACTGTAAGACAATCTTGTAAATTCTTTTATATTTATGTGTGTTATATGTTTCTTTAGTAAATACTGATTGATATAGAATTTGGTAGCAAAGTGGAGCTGTCACTGTGACATTACCTGGTCATGTGGGTTAAGAGCCTTTGAAGCTGCCTTGTGGGAAAGAGGACAGTTAGAAGAGGTTTGGAAATGTCAGCTGGAACTGAGCTGAACTGCAGGCTGTTCTGTATTGGAGATTCTAGTCAGAGCTCAGAAGACCAGAAAGCTGCTAAGAACTAGAATTGGGAGGTTTCTGCTAGGAAGAAGGACTGCATTGGCTGCTGGACTCCAGACAGTGTGTGTTATGCCTTAGCGGAGTTTGTCTGCATTGTGTTCATGTATAGAGATTTGTCTGAGACAGAGATTAAGGGCAATAGACTAATCTCACAAAAGAAATTTCAAGGCAGTCTAAAATTAAGGCGATGGGATGGCTACTGTTGGGAGCATTTAGCTAGATCTGTATTGAAAACCAAAAGCAGAGAGCTCAGCAGATCATGTGGTGATGTGAACAGAAATGTTTATCTCTCTTCCTCCTTTCAGTCTGTCTTCTGACTTGCCATGACATGAGCAGATTTCCTCTACCAGTACCTTTCACCATGCACTTCTTTCCTTGAAGCCAGATGACCACAAACTGAAAATATAAACCAAAAATCAATCCCTTAAGTTGTGTGTTTCAGGTTGTTTTTTTTTTTTTACAAGGAAAGAGACCAAGACACTGCTTTCAGTGAAGCAGTTATGTCTTTCAAATTTTATCCCTCTTGAATGAGTAAAGATTTGTATCTGCAAGTGAGTATAGGCATACCAGTAGAGTGAAATGTGGTAACTCTGACTCAGAAAGGCCACAGTCAGAATTAGTTTAAAATACATGTAAGGCTATACATTTCCTCTAATTACAGTACTAGAATCCAGCAAGTTTAAAATACTGTGTTCATTATTAACTACTACTAAATATTTTCTAACTAATAGTTTGATTTTTATTTGGCCCATGAGTTATTTAGAAGTTCATATTTTAACTTTCTGCTCTATAAGACAATTGATTTTATGTTTGTACGAAAGAGATTTTTAATTTGGACAGTGTTATCGCCACAGTATTGATTCAGTTTTACCTTGAGACATTTTTCAGGTTTAAAGCATAATTTTGATAGATTGCAGTGTGTTTGAAAAGACATGCATTCTAAATTTTGGCTAAAGAGTTCTACAAAAGCTCATAGGTTTAAGAGGATTAATTGATATATTCCAACTTCTAAAGTTTATTTAATTGCCTTAATCTCCTACCAACTGAGGAGGGTTAAAGGGATGGTTAAGTAGTACAGGACAGAGTATTTTCTTAGCATGAGAGAGGTCTTGGGTCCCATCTGTGACACTTTAAAAAATTAAATTACTATACCTAGACAAATAAACACAAATAATTACATGTACTTTTTATACGATTGTATATTCCTAATGAATATCTCTTACTTTCTCTGTTCTTAAAAACAAGTACAGCATCCTCCCCATAAATTCCATTTGGTAATTTTTAAAAATAGTTTTTCTTGCTTCCTCAATTTCTGTTTTAATATTAAAAATTTATTTTAGTTTTTTTTTTTTTTTCAGGTTTATGTATTGAACAGAATTTTGGCAGTTGTAGTCTTATTTGTCATTTTCTCTTGTACTTTGCAGTTTTGAGGACAGATGTTATCAGGCTTATGGAGTCTAACTCCAGAGTAGTTTTGTAAAAGCTTCTGCTAGAGAATCAAAGATATTCCCAGCCTGTGACCCATTTTAATTTAATGTCTCAATATAGAGATTGAGAGTCAGGAATAAAGTATAACTGTGGGTCCCTAAGGCATAAGACACAGATCCTGAGATTTTTAATTTTGTAGAAAAGAACATTATTATTATATTTAATTTACATTTTCCTATAGTTCTAGGCATATAAAGCTCCATTGTTGCTCTATAGTAATAGAGCTTTTTTTTTTTTTTCTGGTTATATATCATTTCTCTCAATAACCCATAACTTCAAGGATTTTAGCTTATGTATTATCTTCAAAGCAAAATTCTGTCATATCCTAGGCTTTTAATCTAATTTCTGAATGAGTTTAAAATGCAACTTCTTAACTACAGGACTGAGATTCACAAATTAAATGATAAGTTGGTTCACTTTTCACTTTGGGGATCAGTTTTCTCTTCATTTTTTTCACCTTTGCAGATTCTTTTCCTTTGAATTCAGGTATGCATGTACAAATGACCATATTTTTGTTTGCAACAGAAAAAATTGACAAAATTTTGCTTGCTTGTTTATTCTTTGGCAATCTTAAGTAGAAGCATCCTATTAATTTGACTCTTGTATATGGAAATTTAGAGGTACATTCATTAACATTCATCTTCAAATGAAGATGTTCCACCTCCAACACTAGACTACAGATAGTAATTTTGAGGAGGGACTCAATATGGAATCAAAGAGCAAAAACTTGGAGAAATCATTTACAAAAAAAATTAAAAACTAAATGAAATTGGTCAAAATAATTTTTCCAACTATCACCTTAGTGATCAGAGTGGTAAAAAGTGGATTATTTATTTTATGTGTTTACATTCATATAAATTTGAACATTTGGGTTACAAACACATAGTTGTGCATTAGTAGATCATTGCTTGACTCTCTACTTGCTTTCAAGTAAATAAAATAATACACATGCTTTGATTTTTTTTTAGAACATGACTTTTTAAAAAATAGAAAAATGGCATGAATCTGACATGCAAAAGGAATGGAAATCAATATCAATGTATTTCATATTTCTAGTTACAAGGATTCAAAACATTCACATCATTTTATTTTCAATGGGTGATTAAGGAGGATGTTAAATCAGAATTATAAAGAAAAAAAGAGCATTTTTTCTTAAATGATTCACTTTCTATTTTGCGTTCACATAAGATATGAAGCCAGAAGAGACTTAAGAGACAGTATTAGACTTTTAAAAATCTTAAATGACTCATTATACTTGTTCATATTTTTTAAATTGTTTGCAAAAGTTACATTTTATATACATATCATGATCACACTCAATATTGACAATTTGTACCTGTATATGACATGACTTGATATTTATTTTTCTCACATTTCTCTAGCCACCCTACAACCTCCCACCTCCAACACACATAATTTTATTTCCATTTTTATTACATCATGCTTTTTTCTTTCCCCTCATTACTTACTCATACCCGCTTTTCTTTGAATAGTTTCTACTGCACAATATCTAATATACATTTTAGAACTAATTTGCATTTCAGTTTCGCATATCAGAGAAAAGATACACACGTGACCTATTTATTTCACTAATGAGTATATCCTGAAGGTATGTCCATTTGAGTATGAATGACTCAAATTTGTTATTCTTTATGGCAGAATAATCCTCCATTCTATAGAAAAATTATGTCTTCTTTATCCAGTTATTATGCATTATTATCTTCCAGTTGATGAACATTTGGGTTATTTCCAAGATTTAGCTGTTACAATTGAGCTGTTATAAACATAGATGAGCATATACCTCTGTGATATGAATCTTTTAATTATTTCATGTATATCTCTAGGAGGGGAATAGCAGGGTCAAATGTGACCTCTAATCCTAGTATTTTGAAGAATCTCCACACTGATCTTCATAGTGGTTTATGAGTCTACATTCCCACTAACAGCGGAGAAGGGTTCCTTTCTCCCTGCAGCCTTGCCAGCATTTGTTGCTGGTTGACTTCAAGAGAGCACCCATTCTTTGTGGAGTGAGATAGAACCTCAGAGTTGTTTTAATCTGCATCTCTCAAATGACCAGTGATGTTCAGCATTTCTTCATATGCTTCTTAGCTGCTTTTGCTTCTTCCTCTGAAAAGTGTCTGTTCATTTTAGATGCTCATTTTTTAATTGGGTCTTTAAATATAGGGGGCTTGATTTTTTATATGTAAAATATATATTATATATTCTAGATAGTAGGCCCTTATCTGTGGAACCACTGGTGATTTTTTTTTCCTATATGGTTGGGTGTCTTTTTGCTCTGCCACTGGTTTATTTTGCTGTGCAGAAGCTTTTTAATAAGATGAAGTCTCATTTGTTGATCCTTTCTGCTATTTCTCATGCAACAGAAGTTTTGTTCATAAAGTCTTTCCTTAAGCCAATGTCTCAAAAAGTTTTGCCTACCCTTTTTCCAATAGGCTCAGTGTTTCTATTTTAATATTTAGGTCTCTAATCCACCTTGATTTTACTTTACTGCAGAATGAAAAAGATATATCTAGCTTTAGTGGTTGGAAGGTTAGAGCCCAGTTTTTCCTGCACCATTTGTTAAACAGGCTATCTTTCCTCCACTAAGGATATTTATCTCCTTTGTCAAAGATGAGGTGGCTTAGTGTATCTGGACTTATTTCTGGATCTTATAATCTATTCTACTAATCTTTGGATCTGTTACTTTGCCAGTACCATGCAGTTTTTAACACAATGGCTTTATAGGATAGTTTTAAGTACGGGATCGTAATAACCCCCACCTTGTCCTTGTTGCCTAGAATTGCTTTCACCATTGTAGGTCTTTTGTGGATCCAGATGAATTTTTTGGATTATTTTATCTAGATCTGTGAAATATATTGTTGGGATTTCAATCAGGATTGCATTGTATCTATATAGGAATTGTGAGAGTATAGCCATGTGGACAATATTGATTCTTCACACCTGAGAAAAAGGGATGCCTTTCCATTTTCTGATATCTTCTTCTATCTCCTTTTTTTCAGAGCACTGTAATTTTCAGAACAGAGGTTTTTATTTCTTTTGTAGACTGATTCCTAGATATTTGTTTTCTTTCTTTTTTTTTTTTTTTTATGCTACTGTGAAAGGGCTTGACCTCTCAATTTCTCTCCTGGTGAGTCTTTGTTTGTGTATGCAGAAGCTTTGGATTTTTGACCACTGGCCTTGTATCCAGCTACACTACTAAATTTAGCAATTAAGTCTACCAGATTTTTGGTTGAGTTTTTAGGATCTTCTATGTAGAGTATCAATTCATTAGCAAATGATATTTAACTTCCTCCTTTCCTATCTTATTCCTTTAATTTCTTTCTCTTGTCTACTTGCTGTGGCTAATATTTCTAGCACTATATTGAACAGGAGTAGTGAAACTGGACATCCTTGCCTTGTTCCTGATCTTAGTGTGAAAGGTTTGAGTTTTTGAACATTAGTATGATGCTGGCTGTTGGTGTCTCATATAGAGTTTTTATTAGATTGAAATAAAGTCCCTCTATTCCAATTTTCTGTAGAGTTTTTAACATGAATAGGTGTCAGATTTTGTCAAATGCTTTTTCTGCATTTACTGAGATGGCCATGTGGTTTTTGTCCTTGAGTCCATTTATGTAGTGTATGATGTTTATTGATTTACATTTGTTGAACCACCCTTGTGTCCCTGAGATGAATCTAGCTTGGTTACGGTGTATGATCTTCTTGATGATTCTCTGTATTCTGTTTGCCAATATTTTATTGAGGATTTCTGCATCAATGTTCATTAGAAAGGGCATTTTCACTCCTAATAACATGGATTTAAGCCTTTTTCTTTCTTTGTTTGATAAGGTTGACTAGGGGTCTGTCAATTTTGTTTATTCTTTCAAAGAACGAACTCTTTGATTCCTTGATTTTCTGTATTGTTCTCTTAGTCTCCATTGCATTGATTTCTACTCCAATCTTTATAATTTCCTCCCTGGTACAAGCTCTGGGTTTGTATTGCTCCTTCTTTTCTAGTCACTTGAGGTTTAGCATTAGATTGTTTATTTGAGCTTGCTCTGTTTTCCTGGTGTAGGCATTCACTGCTATGAACTTCTCTCACAGAATGCTATCATTGTGCCCCATAAACTCCTAAAAGTTGTACAGGGGTAATCATTTAATTGTAAAAAGTGTTTAATTTCTTTTGTGCCCCATTGGTTGTTCATCAGAGTGTTATTCATTTCCCATGTGTTTGTGAGGATCTTGGAGTTTCTTTTTTATTTAGCTTCAATTCAAAGGCACAATGGTCTGATAAAATGTAGGGAATAACTTTAATTCTTTTGCATTTACTTAAACATGCTCTATGTAATAACATGTGGTCTGTTTTGAAGAATGACCCATGTGCAGCTGAGAAAAATGTATATTCTGAGTTTGTAGGATAAAATATTATATAGGCATCTATTAAGTCCATTTGTTCAAAGGGTTGGTTCAGTTCAAGTATTTCATATTGATTGTTTATTGAGTCTATCTCCCTAGTTGTGACAGTGGAATACTGCAGTCCCCTACTATGATTTTATTAGTGTTTATATGACTTTCTTCTCCATTAATAATTGTTTCATATAGTTGGGTGCAATGGCGTTTGGAATATATATATATATACACATATATATATATATATATTCATGAATGTCATCTCTTTCCCTTGGACTGTTTCCTGTATGAGGATGTAGTGTTCTACTTTGTCTCTCCTAATCAGTTTTGGTTTAAAATCTATTTTGTCTGTAAATAGGATAGCCAGTCCTACTTTTTTGCAGTTTCCTGTCGTACAGAGTATTGTTTTTTTCATCTTTTTACTTTCAGTCTATGGCTTTCTTTTTGAGTTAGGTGTGCTTTTTGTATGCAGAATATTGTAGGGTTCTGTTTCTTAATCCATTCTGCCAGCCTGTGACTTTTAATTGGTGCATTGAGGCCATTGCCATCAATGGTTATGATTGATATGCCCTGAATTATATCTGTCATGGTGTTTTTCTGTTTTTGGCTCTTTCACTGTTTGCTTTTCTCCTTTCTATTCAGTTTCTTGTCTTGTCCAGTGAGTTCACTCTGCTGGGTCTCATGGGTTTGTGACCTTCACTGTTTCCTTTCAAGATATTCTTCAGAAAAATTTTGGAGTGCAGGTTTTGTATTTGTGAAGTTTTCCAGGTGTTCTTTGTCATGGAGGTATCATTTTCCTGTCAATTTTGAAAGACAGTTTTGCCAGATACATCAGTCTAGGATGGAGATTGTTTAAATCCAAGGCTTGAAACACTTCATTCCAGGCTCTCCTTGCATTGAGTATTCGCATTGAAGTGTCTGCTGTGATACTGATGGGCTTCCTTTTGTATGTATTTTTTTTTTCTTTTCTCTAGGGGCATATATATATATATATATACACTTGAGATATATACTTTCTTCTTTGAATCATCTAGGAGCTGTTGGATTGAGTTTTCATGGCCTCTTGCCATTTTCCATAGATTGTTCGTTCCCTATTTATCAGCTGCTATCCTATCATCTAGTTCTGAGATTTGGTCCTCAGCTCATTCATCCTACTTCTCAAACTTTTTTTTTTTTTTTTTTTAGGTTTTTTTTTGAGACAGGGTCTCACTTTGTGGTTCAGGCTGGCCCTGAGCTCAGCCTCAAACTCACATCAAAGCAATTCTCCTGCCTCTGCCTCCCAAGTGCTGGGATGACAGGCGTGAGCCACCACGCCCGGCACTGTGGTATGTGGTACTGGTTGCTGCTGGAGTGAGTCTCCATGCCCAGTATGGTATGTGAATACCAGGGATTGAACCTGGGTCCTTGTGCTTGCAAGATAGGCGCCAGAACCACTGAGCTAACTCCCCAACCCCTACTTCTCAAACTTTCATTCTCATTTTTAATCACCTGAATTCTCCTTGAAGTTGTTTTTTTTTTTAATTGAAATCTTTATTGGTACATTACATATATACATCATGATTGCATTCAACAATGAGAATTTGTACCAGTATATGACACAACTTAATTCTGATTTTTTACCATAACCCTGCCCGCCCTCCCACCCCCACCCCCGTATACATAAACTTTGTTTCCATCCTTTTTGTTATAATCTCATTATTTTCCCCCCTTCACTCCATTACGCTTTGAGTGTTTTCTATTTCACAATATATAACATACATTCTAGAACTCATTTACAGCTTTGTTTTCTCATACCAGAGAAAAGATATCATATTTACACATCTGTGACCTATTTATTTCACTTATAAGGATGTCCTCAAGGTACGTCCATTTAAGATTCAAACTTATCATTTTTTATGGCAGAGTAATACTCCATTCTGTAAAAGAACCACAGCTTTTTTATCCATTCTCCAATTGATGGACACTTGGGTTGTTTCCAAGATTTAGCAATCACAAACTGAGCTGCTATAAACATAGGTGCACATATGTCACTGTGATATGAATCTTTTAATATTTTAATTTTTTTAATTTTTGTGTGTATATACCTAGCAGAGTGATGGCTGGGTCAAATGGGGCCTCCAATCCTAGCTTTTTGAGGAATCTCCAAACTGTTCTCCACAGGGGTTGTACGAGTCTACATTCCCACCAATAGTGGAAAAGGGTTCCTTCTTTTCCACATCCTCACCAACATTTGCTGTTGGCTGAATCTGAAATGGCAGCCATTCTGTGTGGAGTGAGATGAAATCTCAGTGTTGTTTTCATCTGCATCTCTCGGATGACTAATGATGTTGAGCATTTCTTCATATGCTTCTTAGCTGCTCTTACTTCTTCCTCTGAAAAATATCTGTTCATTTCAGATGTCCATTTTTGAATTGGGTCATTAAATTTGGGTGGGCTGATTTTTTTGAGCTTTTTATATATTCTAGATAGTAGCCCTTTGTCTGAGAGGCGGTTGGTAAAGATTTTTTCCCATATTGTTGGTTGCCTTTTCACTTTGCTGGTGGTTTCTTTTGCTATGCAGAAACCTCTCAATAGGATAAGATCCCATTTATCAATTTCTTCTACTAGTTCTTGTGCAATGGGGGGTTTGTTCATGAAGTCTTTCCCAAAACCAATGTCTTCAAGAGTTTTACCTAACCTGTTTTGTAGCAGGTTTAGTGTGTCTGATTTAATATTTAGGTCCCTAATCCATTTTGATTTTATTTTAGTACACGGTGAAAAAGCTAGGTCTAGCTTTAGTCTTTGGCAGGTTAAAGTCCAGTTTTCCAGCACCATTTGTTAAAGAGGGTATCCTTCCTCCACTGAGGGTTTTTGGCTCCTTTGTCAAAAATGAGATAGCTTAGTGTGTCTGGAGTTGTTTCTGGGTCTTCAAATTTACTCCACTGGTCCTTGGGTCTGTTGCTTTGCCAGTACCATGCGGTTTTTATCACAGTGGCTTTGTAGTACAGTTTTAA
>PVIR01044459.1:0-11206 GCA_004026965.1 Petromus typicus
AAAAAATTATTTGATGGGCTGGGGATTTAGCTCAGTGGTTCCGGCGCCTGTCTTGCAAGCGCAAGGACCTTGGTTCGATCCCTGGTTAACCACATACAAAACTGGGTGTGGAGATTCATGCCTAGCAGCAATCAGTACCACATACCACAGTGCCAGGCATGGTGGCTCATGCCAGCACTTGGGAGGCAGAGGCAGGAGGATTGCTGTGATGTGAGTTGGAGGCTGAACTCAGGGCCAGCCTGAACCACAAAAGCGAGACCCTGTCTCATAAAAAAAAAAAATTAAAAAATTATTTGAGCTGGGCTTGGTAGTACAGGCCTATAATTCCAGCACTGGGACATGGACAAGAGGATAGTCATGAGTTCTAGGCCAGCCTGGGCTACATAGTGAGTTCAGGACCAGCCTGAACTACATAGCAAGACCCTGTCTCAAGAAAACTAAAAAAAATATTTGACTATGAATCTATAGCTCAGGACCAAGGGTTTAGCTTAGATGGATTTAGCTTACAAATGCATATACCCTTTGACCCAGCAATACCATTCCTTGGAATTCATCCTGTAGAGATATTTGCACACGTGTTCACTGACCCATGTACAAGGTCTATACACTGTGCCTGCCTGGCAAGTGCATGGTGTTGAGTTGGATACTCATTACTGAGCAAAAAATTTTCCCAATTTCTTTATCTAAAATTTAAAAGATAAATGACAAATTTGAGGCTTCTTTGGCTTCTAAGTTCCCTAAGAGTTATTCTGCAGATTACTATTACCAGCAAACCATTCGTATTTATTTGTGCAGCCTCTTTTATTTAAAGGCACTTATGATGTGCCTTTGTAACGTAAGTAATGTCAGAAAGCAAGATAACTTCTTGATAATGAATTCGTTTTCTTCCAAAGTCCTTTGCTAAGTTTAGATTTAATCTTGTGTTTTTAGCTTCTACATAAAGGGGGTTATAAGAAATGTCCTTTCAAAGAAATATTTCCTCCATTTTTTGCAAAATCAAATCAAAGACATTCTTTTATTCATCATTTAACAAATATTTATTGGATCTTGATTACTTGCGAGGCTATGGATACAAAATTGAATGAAATCCAGTCCCTGCCCTGGAGGAGAACACAACTTGATGATGTAGAGACATGTAAATAAATCATAATGTAGTGTTAATGTCTGTAATTACAGCATGAATACAGTACTGTGGGAACAAAAGGAGAGAGAATAATTCAGCCCCAGGTGAATGGAAACTTCCCACAGGTGGGCTTGGGAACCATAGGTACTGAAAAGAGCTCACTTGACCAGGAGGGAAAAAGAAAAGGCCACTCCAGGACCCAGGCCCTGGATAAAGATGGGTGAATATGCACTGGAGTAGATCTTAGTAGCAGAGTGCTTGCTGAAACCTGCAAGAGACCCTGGGGTCAACCACTGACACCACATCCCAAAATAGGCAAATATGATGCAGGTTGGTACACTTGGAGAAGAGTCACTAAGACAGAAAATAAACACTAAAGGGCTGAGGATTTAGCTCAGTGGTTCCCGCACCTGCCTTGCAAGTGCAAGGTCTTGAGTTCAATCCCTGGTAACCACATACAACAAAGGCAGGTGTGGAGACTCACGCCCACTAGTAATCAGGACCACATACTACAGGGCTGGGTGTGGTGGCTCACGCCTGTAATCCCAGCACTTGCAAGGCAGAGGCAGGAGGATTTCTGAGTTCGAGGCTGAGTTCAGCAGACCAGCCTGAACTACAAAGCAAGAACCTGTCTCAGAAAAACTTTTAAAAAATTAAAATAAAAATAAACATTAAGAAGGACTCAAGGAAAGCCTTAAGGAGCTGTGAGACATTATGGGTAAAATTCATAGTCCCTGTATTCACACTGTCTTGTGTAACTTCTTTACCATTTATTAGCTGTGTGATCTCAGGAATTTACTGTCCTAAGACTTGTTTCCCCATCTGCAAAAGATGGAGGCACTAATTCAGTGATAACTGTTTGAGTGCTTGTGATGGGCCAACTACATAATGGACATAATGCTGCCTTGTTGGTTTGTTGAGAGGACAAACTAGTAATTGTAAAACATCTTGAATGTTGTGGTGAGTACCAACTCAATGTTATTAATCCCTGATTCTTCAGACATTAAAATGCCTTCTGTGAAAAAATGTGTGCTTTAGCACTAAAGATGTAGCTAAGTGGTTCAGCTCTTACCTAATATGATTAAGGCTCTGTGATCAAATCCCTAGTGCACTAGGCCTGGGGTTTCAGTGCACATGTGTGCACATGTGCACACACAATACACACACACGCGCACACACACACACACACACACACACACACACACACACACACAGGCCAGGGATTTAACTGAGTGGTTCCAGTGTCTGCCTGGCAAACACAAGGTCCTGAGTTTGAGCCCTGGTACCACATATCACAATGCCAGGCATGGTGGCTCACATCCGTAATCCCAGCACTTGGGAGGCAGAGGTAGGAAGATTGCTCTGAGTTCAAGGCTAGCCTGGGCTACCTAGTGAGTTCAGGGCCAGCCTGAACTACAAAGCACTAAAAAGAGAGACCCTGTCTCAACAGAACAAAATGAAAAAAAGATAAGAGATGAGAGAATAATTAGAAGGCGAGTGAGGTATTCAGATCAGAGACCCTAGTGTATCTGCAGAGATGAGGCTGGAGATGAAGGCAGAGGTCTGAGAAATGTTTGGATGAGTGAACTTGGCAACAGACATAGTACGGGGGGGGGGTGAGTAGGAACAACCCAAGGTGACTTGGGATTCACGGTCAGGTCAGGGTGAGAGGATGGTGCCCTTAGCTGAGACAGACAGTGCGAGAAGCTGATAGGACAGGGCGGAGGTCAGAGTAAAATGACAAAAAATGTCCAACAGAATGATCCAGAGATACAAACAGGTAGGTAAAGAATATAGTTTTAGGGCCGGGGATACAGTTCAGTGATTCCGGCGCCTGTCTTGCAAGCTCAAGGGCCCAGGTTCAATCCCTGGTAACCACATACCATACTGGGCATGGAGACTCACCCCAGCAGCAACCAGTACCACATAGCACAGTGCCGGGCGTGGTGGCTCACGCCTGTAATCCCAGCACTCGGGAGGCAGAGGCAGGAGGATTGCTGTGATGTGAGTTGGAGGCTGAGCTCAGGGCCAGCCTGAACTACAAAGCGAGACCCTGTCTCAAAAAACAAAAACAAAAACAAAAACAAAATATAGTTTTAACATGTTGTCTTCAATATATAGATTGGATGTAAAAACAAACAAAACAAACTCAACAATTAAATAACAGTTCTGGGCCAGGCGTGGTGGCACTTGCCTGTGACGCTGGCTCTCAGGATGGTGAGTTAGGAGGATAGAAACTTGTTTTATGTGAGTGCTATGATTTTTACCTAGATGTTCCCTCAAAGACTCATGCAGCCTAATTTTTTTCCTATTTAAAAAATTTTATTACATCATTTTACTGACTAGAACACCAGATTTCAAGTAAATGTAAATACAAAACTAACAAAATTTTTGCAAATAATGTTTTGCTGCTATTCTATTAAATAAATAGTGGAGGCTGTAATTATAATACAATTTTAAATAACCTTCTCACATGAATTTAGCATAACTGGGGCTAAAGTTTATAAGAGAAATTCAGGACAATGAAGTTCACACAGTTGTTACATTTAACCATAAATCAGCAATGCAAACATTATCAAAACTCAACAACTCGGGCCGGGGAGTTAGCTCAGTGGTTCCGGCGCCTGTCTCGCAAGCGCAAGGACCCGGGTTCGATTCCCCGGTAACCACATAACAATACTGGGTGTGGAGACCCACACCCAGCAGCAACCAGTACCACATACCACAGTGCCAGGCATGGTGGCTCACACCTGTAATCCCAGTACTCGGGAGGCAGAGGCAGGAGGATTGTGATGTGCGTTTGAGGCTGAGCTCAGGGCCAGCCTGAACCACAAAAGCGAGACCCTGTCTCCAAAAACCTAAAAAAAACAAAACAAAACAAAACAAAACAAAACTCAACAACTCAACGATGAAACAATTTTTTTTAAAAAAAGCTAAAGTAATGCAGAAATACATGTATGTCAGATCAGTTTCCTAGATAAACTGATTCCCTCACATCTCTGCCCTGTACCATCCTTTCTACCCAAAAAGTGCACTGATGTACATTAAACATATCATACAAAAGTGTAACCCTAGCATCTAATAAGGAACTCCTCTGAAATATCCTTTCTGAGAATGGAGTCTGTATTGACCATGCACAGACTTTTACCTGTGTGTGCATGTATGTGTGTGTGCACATATGTGTTCATGTGTGTGCACCTATGTGTTCATGTGTGCTGTACATTGGGATTAAACTCAGGGATTCACACTTGCTGTTAGGGAAGTGCTATGCCATGAGAAGCATCCTCGATCTTTTTCTTTTCTTATTAATTTAATATGTTTCATATATTTTTTCTTTTGTTCTTGAGCCAGTGTTTTGCTATGTAGTTCAGGCTGGTCTTGAACTCTGTAGTTCACGCTGCCCTAAAATGCACAGTGATCCTCTGGCTCAGCCTCCTGAGTGCTGAGATTACAGGTGTGTGGCACTACCACATTCAGTTTTTTATTATTATTTAAATTTTGAGATGAGGTCTCACTAGGTCACTAAATTGCTCATGCTGGCTTTGAATTTCTGATCTTCCGGACTCAGCCTCCTGAGTATCAGGGATTATAACCACCACCACACCAGGCCTTTTTTTTTTTTTTTTTTTTTTTAGTTTTAGTGTTTTCAGACAGCCTGGCCGTGTAGTTCAGGCTGGACTTGAACTCACTTTGGAGCCCAGACTAGCCTCAAACTCATGGCAATCCTCCTGCCTCAGCTCATGCAGTCTTGGAATGGTCTTCTTCAGAGGCAGTTCAATCTAGTGTGTATGATTCTGGAATTAAGGGTGTATGATTACTACCAGTACACTACTTGGTTGGCAGAACCCTAGTCCTCATAATCCAGATATAATACAAGGGGCAGAAAAATGCTGTTAAGATCCTTTGTTGCTTTTGCTACCATGTAGGTGCCATGAACTTTCTCCTTTGAGACACCCTCTGCCTTGGAGCCAGTTGCCAATGCACTGAAGCCTCTGCATACTGTGAGCTAAATAAATCATTTCTCTTTTAATCCTAGGGTTGAGTGTTTTGTCAGTGAGAAACACAACTAACATTGAACAATTTAGGGACACGCTCTCTGAGCCGGGGATGTAGTACAGAGCAAAGGCCCTGTGTTCATTCCCCAGCATTAGGGGAAAAAAGCTTATTGCTCCCTGCCTCACAAGATGAGATGATAGTAATCCGCCTTCATGCCCCACTAGTGGTGCATCCATGAGAAGGACTCAGGAGCTCATATACGTGCATGGAAGAGATCCTAGACTGTAGAACGTGCTCTAGAGTGTTAGAATTAACTGATGTAGTCAGTTTCAAGTGAGAGTCTTTAAAATGTGGTCTCATTTCAGTGAGAGAAAAGAACTCCTGTATGTATTTACAGGGGAAAGTTCAGAACACTATACTGCAGTGTTTACAAGAGTTTTCTTTGAGCATGGGATTATACTGGTTCTGTCTGTAGGCAGAAGTGTGAAATAGACAGACAGACAGATCGATATAGATCTCTTTCTAGTATATATATTTTTCCCTTAACACAATCACCAAAGCTCTACAGGTTCTTAAAGATACTCTACTAGTGTTCTGTAAAGTATTTCACAGAGCATCTAAGCCTCTGAGGGATCCTGTCTCCTCTTAGATTGGCCTCTCGTCTGGAAGGGCATTTCGAGGAACTAGGAGCAAGAGTTTGATCAAGTCTTATTCCGAATACAGTGATAACCTCAGTTGTCAAATGGTTCAAGTTTGAAGTTTTCACTTCTCAAACAGCAAAGGTGAAAACAAAATCTGCTTGGTGTTTGTAACTTTGCTTAGTGGAACTGATAATCCGACTTAAAAAAAAAAAACTACAGTATACAAGGAATAACTTCGACCCCTTTACTTATACCTGTTTTATGAAGCAGCACCTGGTCTATTTTGGAGAATGATCCTTGAGCAGCTGAGAAGAATGTAAATTCTGGCCGGGGATATAGCTCAGTGGTTCTGGCGCCTGTCTTCCAAGCACAAGGACCCAGGTTCAATCCCCGGTAACCACATAACAATACTGGGTGTGGAGACTCACCCCAGCAGCAACCAGCACCACATACCACAGTGCCGGGCGTGGTGGCTCATGTCTGTAATACCAGCACTCGGGAGGCAGAGGCAGGAGGATTGCTGATGTGAGTTTGAAGCTGAGCTCAGGGCCAGCCTGAACCACAAAGTGAGACACTGTCTCAAAAAAAAAAAAAAAAGAATGTAAATTCTAACTTTGTGGGGTGAAATACTCTGTAGGCATCTATTAAGTCTATTTGCTGAAGAGTCTGATTTAGCTCAAGTATGTACTTATTGACTTTTTGTCCAGTCGATCTGTCTCTTTGTGACAGTGGGGTGTTGAGGTCCCCTAGATGTGGTTCTTTTATAGAATGAAGTATTACTCTGCCGTTAAAATGATAAGATTGAGTCATTCATACTCAAATGGATGTACCTTGAGGACGTCCTCATAAGCAAAATAAACAGGTTACAGATGTGTAAATATCATATCTTTTCTCTGGTATGAGAAAATGAAGTTGTAGTATGTATAATTGATATTGTGAAATAGAAAATATTTAAAATGGAAGAGAGTGTAGGGGTAAATAATGAGGGGAAAATGAATGTGGTAATAATAAAGAAAAAAGGAAACAAAGATTATGTATTTAGGGGGTGGGAAGTTGCAGGGTGGGGGAAAAAGGGAAAAAATAAGAATCAAGTCATGTCATATTCTGGTACAAATCCTCAATGTTGAATGCAATGATGATGTGTATTCATAATGTACCAATAAAGATTAAATTAAAAACAAAACTATACCGGCCAAGAGTACAGCAAACCACTTGCAACTGAGAGACTGTTAAAGATAGAGAGGGAAAAGGGCGAAGGGCAGAAGGAGAAAAAAAAAAAGAATGTGTGTTATGTCTGGGCACCAACTCCCCATGATGAATGTAATCATGTGTACCAAAAACATTTACTGATATAAAATTATATTAATAAAAAACCTACACTTGAGAGGTGAAGGCAGGAGGATCACCAGGACAACAACAAAACCCAAGATCAATACCTCCCCTGCATTGTCTGGGACTAGGGTATATGTCAGTGATAGAGCATACAGTACTTGTACAGTATGTGTGAGATCCTGAGTTCAATCCACAGTACTGACAAAAAGTCTTGAGATCATTCCAGACTCCAACTCACAGAAATCCTCCTGCTTCAGTGTTGGGATTACAGGTGTATGCCACCATGCCTGCATTAGAGCCTGAACTTTAAAAGACCTCCAGATAAACCATACTTTTGTTATTGTTAGGTTTTTGAGACAAAGTCTTGCTATGTAGTTCAGGCTGGTCTTGAACTCACTATGTAGCCCGGGCTGGCCTTGGATTTGTGGTGATCATCCTGTCTCAGCCTCCCAAGTTCTGGAATTACAGGCATGATCGCCACTCAAGGCTTGTTCTTTAAAGCTGGAGAAGTGCTGGTTAACCCAATGATCTTTCACTGTCTCTGAGATCTTGTCAGCATGAGAGCTGAAAGAACATTTTGCTTTCTCAGTGTATATAGATAAAACTATGCCTGGTATTGTATAGCGGTGTGAAACTTAGCGCCTCCCTAAGTCAAACAGTCAAGAGCAAGCTAATTACTGCCACAGGGCAGCTGGACTCTTCTGAGAACCCCAGGAAAACAAAACGAGATAAATAATTTGCCCTAACATGTTTCTAATGGGGTTCAAGTTTATTTTTATATTTTTCCAGAATGATTCATACAATTGATCCAACTCTCCACTTCATTTTGAGTGTATGATTCAGTCTGACAGCCTTTCATTACCTTGTAGATTCAACTAATAGATTTTGGAGCCCTGAGACCGGAGAAATTATTGGTTCCAACAGTCTCCTTCTACAGATGAGACAAATGAAGCAATATGCAGTTAGGTGACCCTGTGGGTAGGACAGGATGAGACTTTTCCTCTCAAGCTTTTCCAGTTAAATCAGAGTCCAGAGTAGAGATTTCTTGACTCCTTAGATACATTTTATGTATCTGAGTTAGGTTAAAAACCTGGGTTTTTCTTTTTTTATGATCATAGGAATCAATTAATATCTTGTGAAAATAGCCTGGTAATCTCAAAATTACCCAGAGAACAACTATCTTTTCTTTCTTTCTTTCTTTTTTTAAGCTTTCTTAAGACAGGGTCTTGCTTGGTAGTTCAGCTGGTCCTGAACTCAGACTCAAACTCAGCAATCCTCCTGCCTCTGCCTCTGCAGTGCTGGGATTACAGGCGTGAGCCACTGCGCCTAGCACTGTGATACGTGGTACTGATTGCTGGTGGATGTGAGTCTCCACACGCAGCATTGTATGCGGTTACCAGGGATCAACTGGGGACCTTGCGCTTACAAGGCAGGTGTAACCACTAGGCTAAATCCCCGACCCTATCTTTTCTTTTTTTCATGCAGTTCTGGGCTTAAACCCTGGGTCTCAGGCCTAGTTGTCAAGTTCTTTTTACTGAGTTATATCCCCAAGCATTTTTTATTTTAAGACATGCTCTGGCCTGATTGGATTTAAATTTCAATCCTCCTGCCTCAGCTTCCAGAGGAAAGTGGAATTTTAGGAATCACCACTGCACCCAATGAAAGCCACTTTCTTTTTTTCTTTCTTTCTTTCTTTATTTTTTTTTTTTTTAGGTTTTTTGAGACAGGGTCTCGCTTTGTGGTTCAGGCTGGCCCCGAGCTCAGCCTCCAACTCACATCCCAGCAATCCTCCTGCCTCTGCCTCCCGAGTGCTGGGATTACAGGTGTGAGCCACCATGCCTGGCACTATGGTATGTGGTACTGGTTGCTGCTGGGCATGAGTCTCCACACCCAGTATGGTATGTGGTTACCGGGGATCGAACCCTGGTCCTTGCACTTGCAAGACAGGCGCTGGAACCACTGAGCTAACTCCCCGGCCCTGAAAGCCACTTTCTTAATGAAAAGATTCAATGACACCTACCTATTTTAACGCCTATAGAAATTGTAGGTGGCAAAATAACATCAGTGCCCTTTCTTTCTAGAGGTTAGAAAAGGCAGGCTAAAGGTACTTCTGCTGTGTAAGCTGCTCTTCTGTTCTCTACACAGCCTTTTCTACAGAGCAAAGACTTGAAGCTCTCACTCTGGTGACTTCTTAATCCCTAAATTACATTGATTCAAACCAGTTCTGCATTTACCATAGCTGCCCCTCCTCCTAAGTGGAGCGGCCTCATTGTTCTGGGCTTCCTCTCTTTGTCCACTCCAGCTTCTGGACCAACACCTTAACTGCACTCCTCCTGCTCCTAGAGAGCTAAAAAAAGACCTGGGGTTTTCCCTGCTGTCTGGCCAATTTATGATGAATACTGCTGCTTCTCTATTTTAAAACTTCCCTTTCCCCAAAAGCAACATTTTTGTGGTCACTGGGGACTCTTACAACTAATAATAAACACAGTGATGCAAGTAGCTCAAAGTTATTTACACATAGTTTTAAAGAATGAAGCCGGGTGTGACGGTGTACGCCTATAATGTCAGCGCTCTGGGAGGCTGAGGCAAGAGGATGCAAATTCAAATCTAGCTTGGCCAAGGGGGACTTAGCAAAACCTTGTTAAAGTCAATCATAAAAAAGTGTTGGAGACAGCTCAGTGGAAAAGCCTCCGTTCAATCATCAGTACTGAAGGGAGAGAAAAGAAAAGATAAAAAAATGATACAAGTTGTCATTGATTTTTCCCCCCTTTGGATAGGGTTGGGCTAGCGAAGGGAGGTCAAGGGCACTTTTATTTTATCAGAATTGTTAGGATATTTTCTTTTTAAGATATTTTGTTAAAAAATTACTAATTTCTTAAATAATTAGAGTCAAGTGGGGAGGTAGGGTAGGAGCAGAAAGTAGAATAAAATAAAGTCAAGCAGTCATGGAAAAACCAGAACTACAAGTCCATATTAAAATTTTATTCTATAAACCAAGGAAGTAAAAGTTCTCCCCTCCCGATACCCCAGCCCAGTCCCTGCGAGTGAATTCTTCCTATCATTCAGTTACTGGGTAGCTCCTTCTAGGAGAGGCTCCAGAAGTAAGCACTACCGGAATCCGGGCTGGGCGCCTGTCCTCCTGGAACTGGATTCCAGGTGCTTCTCCTCTTGAACAAAGAACTGAACAACACGAGCTAGAAGCAGAGGCAAAGTTTCTTTGAAAAAGTAAAAGAGAAGCGTGAGGGAGAAACTGGCTCAGCAGCGCACGCGCGCTTGGGCGGAGTGAAGAGGGAAAGGCAGGACGGAAGTGCAGCCCGGAAGGCGGCGGGTGCTCTAGCGCGGGGACAGCCACGACTGCGAGCTCTTCTTGGTGTCTGTGCTCTTTAACGCTGTCCAGATCTTGACGAACTTCTCCAGCAGCGCCTGCGAGTCGGTGCCCGGACTCCACCCCGCAGGCTGACGTCAGGTCCAGCCGGGCTATTGAGAACCTGCTCCAGTTCCTCCCAGAAGTCCACCTGCAGGAGCTGTGGAACTGTTCTGCGCATGTGCCCCAGAATATTGTAGTTAACAGGTCAGACCAACTTTCCCAGCCACTCTTGCCATCCCCCAACCTCCTATGTCACTGCCATTGACATTCTAGGCATCTTTAAAAACACTTATTTAGTCTTGGCTTGACAGCCCCACCTGAAATCACAACTCAGAAGGCTGAGGCAGGAGAACCACTGCAAGATCGAGACCAGACTGAGCTCCACAATGAGTTCAAGGCCAGCCTCAGGCACATAGTGAGACTTTGTCTAAAAAAAAAAGAAGAATATCTATTTATTTCTCTTTCTCTGGCCTCACCTGATCTCTTCTCACCCCCACCCTTCAAAATCACGAGAAGATCAGATCCTAAAGAAAACATTATGTGGGCTGAGGATTTAGCTCAGCGGCACTGCACCTGTCTGGTAAGATCCCTAGTACTGAAAAAAAAAAAAAAAAGCATTAGGTGAACTTTATTCACCTAACACCTTTTTTTTTTTAGACAAGGTCTCACTCTGTAGTTCAGGCTGGCCTTAAACTCGCTATGCACCCTAGGCTGACCTCAAATTTGCAGCATCCTTCCTGCCTCAGC
>PVIR01044460.1:0-11209 GCA_004026965.1 Petromus typicus
GCTTTGTGGTTCAGGCTGGCCCTGAGCTCAGCCTCCAACTCACATCACAATCCTCCTGCCTCTGCCTCCCGAGTGCTGGGATTACAGGCGTGAGCCACCACGCCCGGCACTGTGGTATGTGGTACTGGTTGCTGCTGGGTGTGGGTCTCCACACCCAGTATTGTTATGTGGTTACCGGGGATTGAACCCGGGTCCTTGCACTTGCAAGACAGGCGCCGGAACCACTGAGCTAACTCCCCGGCCCCTGAATTTCTTTTTTGAGAGTTAAGGATCAAAGCCAGAGCCTAGTGCCCATTAAACAGAAGCTCTACCACAGACTATATCCCCAACACAATGGTTTTCACTTTCTTCATCTGTAAAATATGAATAAAATATCCTTTTCAAAGAGTTTTTTTTTTTAAAGACCAAACAAGGCCACTGTGTCAGCACTCTGACTCAGTGCCTGTCATACTTGCTGGCGTGAAAAGGCCCTCCCCGCTCCCGGGCCCTTCGGAAGCGCCTAGCTCTCTGAGGGCACGGAGAGCACTTCTCAGTTCTACTTGCCTTAAGGTAATGTGCAATTGGTAAGCTATGGGCGATTCGTGAACGTGATAGACATGGAGCAGATGACTGCCAAGCGTACTGATTTCTGCATTTCTCTGGGTTCGCGAATCTGCTACCAGCTGGCTAATGGCGTCCCACGTCTACCCAGCTCACCACTGGATGAACTCATCTCTCAGTCATACCAGAGCTGAATCTGGCCTGAAAAACTTTAAAAATCACCTCCGACTGATTCATCAAAACAGTGATATTCAAACAAGCTCCTGTTGCTAACAAAAGACCAGCACGGGCTGTGTGTCTTCTCTCCCTCCCGTAGGGACCTTTGACTCACAGGGGAGGAGTCATCACAGCTTTTGTGCAGCGGTGATCTCATCAAAACTGGTTTAAATCATCACAGTGTGGCTGGCAAAAAACTGGCAGTGGGACCTCTTGGCCGTTTGGGTCATTTCCTGTGTGTGTCGTGACCCCAAGGGACAGGCAGTTAATCAGTGACTATTTTCAGTGCCTCATTCTGTTGGGAGTAATGATTTGCAGTTTAGGACATTTCTTGAAGTGAACTTTTTAGATATTGCAACTTACTAAAAGTGTAGAGGAAAGTGGCCTTTTGTGCCTCTGTATAGATTAAAAAAAAAAAAAAGGAAATATTGGAGAAAAGGGGGCTACACGATTCAATCCCAGAAGAAAAAAGATGATAACATAGCCAATACGAAGCATAATGTTTTGCAAGTTGCTTCAGGGAGTGATAGATTTGAATTAGGCTGGTTGAGAACTCCTCTTTTACCTAGGAATGACATCAGCAGCATTTTCTCTTGAGAAAGGTCTTGCAGTGAATATCATGGCCTAACTGATTGCAGTAGACTCCAGTGTTTACAGGTGAGACCCAAAGGGACTGTTATAGCCAGGGGTGTGTGTGTGTGTGTGTGTGTGTGTGTGTGTGTGTGTGTGTGTGTGTGTGTGTGTGTGTGTGTGTGTGTAGTGCTGGAGAGAGAGCACAGGGACTCATGGATGCCAGGAAGACTTTCTACCACTGAGCTACACTCGCAGCCCGAAAGCTAACTGTTATCCTGGTCTCTTAACTATCATGACCTCGTTTACCTTAGGACTCCAAGCAAATATTGAGTGAGAATCTCGGCTCCTCAGACATTTTGTATAGAATCCTTGTTTCTCAGCTTCTTATACTACTGATACCTTGCCTGCTCTGATTTTTTTATTTGTTGGTTTGTTTTTTTAAGATAGTCTCACTAGATTAAGCAAGTAGTGGAGCCGGGTCTTGAACTTGCCACAATCCTCCTGCCTCAGCTTTCTGAGTGCTGGGATGACTGGGCTGCACCGCCATGGGCCCTGATTGGTAACTGACTGATTTGTCAGACCGTGGACGTGGGGCCCATGGTCTTTGCAGTGAACGACATCTTCAGCCCCCTAACTTTAAAAAAAAAAAAATTTAGGACAGAGTCTCGCTTCGTCACAAAGTTTTCAGGCTGGGCCTGAACTTGCCATCCTCTTGTCTTGGTCTCCCAGAACGCTGGATTTTATGTCACTGCTCTTACTTGATTATCTTAGCTGATTGTCTATGACTTAACTATCTATCCAAATTAAGGAAAGTCATGCATTGTATTTATTGACTTCTCAACCATAAACAAGTCTGAGGCTTGCCTGGACTATAATTGTGAGTTTGAGGCCAGCCTGAAAGTGGGACTCTGCCTCAAAAACAAAAAACAAAAAAACAGAGGCCAGGGATTTAGCTCAGTGGTTCTGACGCCTGCCTTGCAAGTGCAAGGTCCTGAGTTTGGTCCCAGGTAACCACACACCACAGTGCTTGGTGTGGTGACTCATACCCCTCAGCAATCAGTACCACATACCACAATGCCAGTTTAATGGTTCACGCCTGTAATCCCAGCACTTGGGAGGCAGAGGCCAGAGGGTTGCTGGGAGTTGAGTTTGAGGGTGCCCTGGGCTATATAGTGAGTTCAGGGCCAGCCTGAACTACAAAAGCAAGACTTTGTCTCCAAAAAAAGGAGGTACAGATTAAAGAAAGTACAGATCATTCTTGAACATCAAAAGTACACACATCACTTATTGAAGACCGTGAGAGAAAAACGTTTGCCTCACATCTAACGTGCTGAACAACCAAAGAACTGGGTTTGTGTACACGGTGCTCGGTGCAAGCTGATCAACAGTGTGAACTGCCCACCTCCTTCAGAGGGAATTAAGATAAGAGACGTTGGAGAAATCTAATCTCTACCTGAGAAGCCAAACAGGAGCAGGGTTAGGAGTTACCGTTCTACCTGGACCTGGATTCCTGTGCCAGCTGGCAGCTGGTAACACTTGCAGCTGGGTTCGTGTAAGATGAGGTTTGTTGAGAGAGCAAGCAGAAGAGGAAGGCAGAGATAACAAGGAAGATGAAGAAAGGCAGTTGAACTTTTTTAAAGCTTCTTTTGAGACAAGGTCTTGCTTTGGGATTCAAGCTGGCCTCCAACCACTATGTAGCACAGGCTGGCCTCGAAGAGATCCTCCTGGTTCAGCCTCCTGCATGCTGGGATTACAGGCCGCGCCACCCTGCCCGGCTAACAGTGGAACATTTGCAGCATCTTATTTGTTTTTTAAGTGAAAATCTGAGATTTAACCCATGTGGCCTTTTTTCCCCTGTGTAGTTTTAAAAATTTAAAATCTAGGGCCGGGGAGTTAGCTCAGTGGTTCCGGCGCCTGTCTCGCAAGCGCAAGGACCCGGGTTCGATTCCCTGGTAACCACATAACAATACTGGGCGTGGAGACCCATACCCAGCAGTAACCAATAACACATACCACAGTGCCGGGCGTGGTGGCTCACGCCTGTAATCCCAGCACTCGGGAGGCAGAGGCAGGAGGATTGTGATGTGAGTTGGAGGCTGAGCTCAGGGCCAGCCTGAACCACAAAGCGACACCCTGTCTCCAAAAACCTAAAAAAAAAAAAAAAAAAATTTAAAATCTACTAGACTAGTCCCTTTTAGAGATGAACTGATTATTTCTTCAGCATCAGAAGCAAAAACTAGAAAAGATCTGACTCTGGGTAAAGGCCAGCTAGTCTTATGAAACATTCCTACAGGCTCTGCATCACCAAGAAACCTCAGTTCTGAAGGATTTCATTCAGACAGCAAAGCCATGTTACTAGGAACATGCGTGCATATCCATGTGCTGCATCTACAAGGTGATTTAGGAATCTCACTTATGAACCTTGTTTACACTGCAGCTAAGGATGGTGAATGAACTGAAAATAACATGAAAGCCTTTTACCAGACTTGCTAAATCGAGGGTTGAAAGAGGACAAACAAGTTGTTTATTTGTTCCACTGCCAGAAGTAAGATTTTTACTCAGTTATTACAAGAAGTACCACAAGCTTGTGGGGCTGGTACAAACTGCCTAGCAACATTACAAATGGTAACAACATTGGTGTGGAATGGAGCCAGAAGTCTGTCCTAGGGCAGGTGGGTGTGACTCTTCTTTCCAGTACAGTGTGTGCTGTTCTCAGAGGAGCATGAAGCTTAAAAAAGCAGAACAGTCACTTCGGATTTCGGTTGGGTCGTTGCTGTCATTAACTGTAACATCATGCCGGCCATGTGCTTCGTTGGAGGAGCCAGGGCCTACAGTTCTTATTTATTTGGGCACTTCCGTTTTAAAGATGACTGTGTTTTTCTAGGATTATTTCAGAAACTTTTTTTTTTTAGGTTTTTTGAGACACGCTATCACTTTGTGGTTCAGGCTGGCCCTGAGCTCAGCCTCCAACTCACATCACAGCAATCCTCCTGCCTCTGCCTCCCGAGTGCTGGGATTACAGGCGTGAGCCACCATGCCCGGCACTGTGGTATGTGGTACTGATTACTGCTGGGCATGAGTCTCCACACCCAGTATTGTATGTGGTTACCAGGGATCGAACCCGGGTCCTTGAGCTTACAAGACAGGTGCCGGAACCACTGAGCTAACTCACCGGCCCCTCAGAAACACTTCTTAAACACCTTGTCAGAGTCCAGGGCATAGTGCTGATCACTGGAGCTCTGAAGAAAAAATAGGTTTCCTGGTTGGGCCCAGCACTGTGATATATGGTACTGAGGACTGAAGTTGGGACTTTGGGTTTGCCAGGCAGACGCTGGAACCACTGAGCTAAATCCCTGGCCCTGCTGCACCTTTTCTAATTTTCTTTTTTTCTATGTTTTACTTGCTGGTACTGGGACTTGAACCCAGAACCTTCACACGGAGCTGCACCCACAACCTTTTATTTATTCTAAGACACTGTCTCCCCAAGCCACTAAGTTGCCTGGGCTGCCCCTGAACTTTCCATCCTCCTGCCTCAGCCTCCCAGAGTGTGGAGATTACAGCTGTGTGTCTCTACATCGGACTGCTTTTAAATTTTTTAAAATTCCTGCTTTTCTTGTCATCCTGTCCATCTGCTGGGAAATACCTCTCCCATTCGGTGTGAAGGCCTGGGTGCCAAGAATTCAGTGTCCAGGGGACTGTGGACCAAGAACTCTTCTCTCTGGGTGGAACTCACACCCTTTTGCCTCCAGTACACTTTGAGAACCTCTCAGTCTAGGGAAGCAGACAGGTGGCAAAGCAGGAGCCGATAAAAGCAAAACAAAACACTGTTTTCTCCAGGAAGAGGAACGGCTAAGAATTGAAAAGGTAAGTGGGAGACTTCTGTAGCATTTAAATTTTTATTTTTATTTTATCTTATTTTATTTTGTGAGACAGGGTCTCGCTTTGTACTTCAGGCTGGTCCTGAACTCAGCCTCGAACTCACAGCAATCCTCCTGCCTCTGTCTCCCAAGTGCTGGGATTACAGGTGTGAGCCACCACGCCCGCCTAAATTTTTATTATTGAATGAAAAGAAAGAAGGTAAAGGAGAAAAGCGTAATACTTGTCAGCACTTACAAACTTTAACTGAATGATGATTTCTGTTCAAAATCCCAGAAAGGCAAGCTGATCTACAAATCTGCCAATTTAGAAAACAAATCACCAAATATTTAAATCACCACTATCAGTCACAAGATAATAAATAACGAAGCTTCTCAGAACACTGCAACAACAACAGAGAAGGTCCCTACCCTAAGGGACCAACCTAATTTTTCTGGAAAGAGATAGTAACGAACAGCGCTGAGACAGACAGAAACGGGCTAAGGCAGTAGAGCAGGATGTTGTGAAAGAGCGCGCGTGTTGGGGGTGATAAACTCCAAGGATTAACAATAGGGTCTTTACAATCCTTAAAGGGGAGGAGCTCTGGAGCAATGCTAGGTGAGGAGAGGAATCCACGGGACTTTAAAAGTCGGATTTACCTGGAAGGCACACTTAACACACAACTCGTGCTATAGTTCAATAAAAAGTTTTCTAATGTCATTTACACTTCACATAAAACCGAGGAAACGTTAACTGTTCACATCAAAGAATTTTCTCATCAGAAGTGACAGAGAGTGAGGTGCTTGAAGGAGGGGGCCAGCAACCCTCCTCGGCTTTGGCCACTGTGGTTAGAGAAAGCCGCTCCTTAAATAGCCAGGTCTAGAGTTCCGGTCCGCAGGAATTTAGGATGTATACAAAAAAGACACGTTTTACTTCAACTAGCAAATATCTGACTTTTCACTGTGTCATCAGTTATGGAGGAAATTCTCTCCGCAATGTTGAATACTGAACTATGTTTTCATTTAAAAATCTGGCGTTAAAAAAATCTGGGTTGACTTTAGCCTTTGAAAGGTGCCAACACATCACCTATCACAGAATTAATGAGCAGAATGAGGCAAATGGCCATCAAACTCACGACTACTGTCCAGTAATGTTAATCAAAACAAATGCATATTAATAGACATTAAACACGTCCTCTCTGACAACCAGAATTCACAAGAAGTGTGCTCTAATGCTAATTAAGAGAATGCAAATTGTCTTTCTGGAGGGCTTTTTGGCAGTTTATATCCTTTGAGTAATTTTCAGTCCAGTGAGGTGATCTAAGGAATGAATATAAAAAAAACATGGGAAAGGAAGATTATTCATCGCGGGGTTATTTGTAACAGAAAAATGGGTGGATCCAGGTGTGGTGGCTCACCCTATAATCCCAGGACTCGGGAGGCAGAGGCAATTCCAGGCTAGCTTGGACTACAGTAGCGAGTTCATGGCCAGCCCCAAATACAAAGCGAGTCTCTTGTCTCAAAAACTAAAAAATAAAGAAAAAAGGTGGAAACTTATATGTGTAACAGCAGACGACTTAATCATGGGTTTGACCGCGCAAGGAGGGTTTTTTCCTCAAGGTGCATTTTGCAAGCAGGGCGGCTGGGTTTCCGCAGCATCTGGCCGGGTGCAGCCGAACACACATAAACACTGCAGCGGTGGGGCGGGGCGGGGCGGGGCGGGGCAGGTAGTCGGTTTTGGTGTAGCTTCCTTCCACCGCGGTCCAGAGGCCACATCAGGCTCGGAAGGCTTGCCTTGGGGCGGATCCATCGGTCGCTGAGTCACCGCGGGAGGAAACAGGAGACCCCGCCCTGAGCGAGCGCCTCGGGCCGGAGGATGGCCACCATTTCCGCCCGGGTCGCGAGTCGGGAACGTGACCGCGCGGCTCCGCCCACAGCGCCCAGGGGCTAGGGCAGTGCTGGAGGACGGCAGGGGCCGCACTGTGTCGGGCTGCTCCGCCCGCAGAGAACCAGAGGCGTCATTCGCCTCCTGCCAGTCCCAGACTTCGCAGCGACCGCAAGGAGGCTCCCGGTTGAGCTCGCCAAGGCGAGCTTACTCCTGTCCCCTTCCGGGGGCCGCGGCCGGGGACCGCCCCCGCCGGAGGCGCCGCCCCCTGCCCAGGCAGGGCTGCGCGCCGAGCGGGGGGCGGAACCGACGGTTTCGCGCCAAAATCGCGTAGCGGGCTCCGCCTCCGCGGGCCGCGTCGCACCCTCCTTTTTTTTTCAAACCCCGAGCTGGGCGGGGATTGGTGGGCTGGGCCCTCACGTGGTTAACGGTCGCGGGAAGCCGCGGAGCTCGAACTTGCGGCTGGACCTGAGGATCCCCAGCTTCGGCGCCCGGGCCGTCCAGTCTGTGAGGGACAGTGCGCCCCGCCGCCGCCGCGGTCGCCCGCAGCCCGGAGGATCGCCGCCACCGCTGCCCCGGCGCGGACCCGGAGCCCCCGAGGCCCGGCGCGCCCGGCTGCACGTGGCGGACCCGCCCCCTCGCCGGCCGCTCGGACTCCGCCGGCCGCCGCCGCCGCCCGCAGCTCAGCCGCGGCCCCGGCCCCAACATGAGCTTCCTAAGCCGGCAGCAGCCGCCGCCTTCCCGCCGCGCGGTGGCCGCCTGCAGCTTGCGGCAGAAGCTGATCTTCTCGCCGTGCAGCGACTGTGAGGAGGAGGAGGAGGAAGAGGAGGAGGAGGGCAGCGGCCACAGCACCGGCGAGGACTCGGCCTTCCAGGAGGCGGACTCGCCCCTGCCGCCGGCGCGGAGCCCCGCGGAGCCCGGGCCCGAGCGCCGCCGCTCGCCCGGCCCTGCGCCCCGCAGCCCCGGGGAACTAGAGGAGGAGGACATGTTGCTGGAGGGCGCCAGCCCGGTCGCCGACGCCGACACGGGGGGCGGCGGCGCCGAGGGCGACTCCTGGGAGGAGGAGGGCTTCGGCTCGTCGTCGCCGGTCAAGTCGCCGGCGGCCGCCTACTTCCTGGGCAGCGCCTTCTCCCCGGTGCGCTGCGGCGGGCGGGCGGGTGAGGGCTCCCGCTCGCCGCGGCCGGAGCAGCCGGGCACCCCGCCGCACAAGACCTTCCGCAAGCTGCGGCTCTTCGACACCCCGCACACGCCCAAGGTGAGCCGCCGGGCCGCGCCCCCGCCCCGGCCCTGCCCGGCGGCGTCCGTTACGATTATGTAACCGAACAATGGGCCGGGGCCGGAACGCCTGCTTAGAAAGGGGTGCGGCGCCGTGCAGGTGGCGGGGGGCGCGCCCGGCCGCAGGGGCTCCCGGAGTGCGGCGCGGTGCAACCCCGGCCACCTGACACTTCAGGGCCAGATGGTGCCTTTGAAACGGGGTGGCCGGGACTGTAATTTGGGCGCCCCGGCGCAGAAGGGGTTGTTTTTTTGTTTGTTTTTTTTTTAAATTATCCTTGGCTTATGGTTTCGCGTTCTGTGGGTGAAAGTTTTCAGTCTGGAAGGACAGCTGCGCTCCTGCTCGGGAGTCAAGCTGGCCTTCTCCGCGCGTAGAAACGAAAAGTCTCAGAAATAACTCCACCTAGTGCTGGATAAGCGACTGTTTCTGTCGGCGGGTTTGCAGAGTCCATTTGTTTGGCTGCGTGTGAAGATTAGGAGCCTCAACCTGTTTATTGATCTCTTGTGTTAAAGAAGTGGACGTTGAGAAAGAACCTCTGGGTCGAAAAGTCAAAACCCATTAAGAGTAGACACTTCCCAAGATAAGACCAACCTCAAATTTGTAAGGCTAATGTCACTAGTGATTTCAGTGTGTTAGTCACCCACCTGGAGGCTGGGCTGTGCAACTTTGGTCTTTATTACTAGACTTGTCCAAGGCAAGGTCCCCCTGGGAGCAGGGGAGGGGGAGTCCTGCGGAGGTAGCTTTCTGGCGGAGTTGGAAGGGGGAAGAGGAGCTTTATGGGACTTTTTTTTAAAAAAGTTTCTTCGAGATAAGGTCTGGCTTTGTAGTTCAGTCTGGCCGTGAACTCACTATGTAGTCTCGGCTAGCCTTGAACTCACGGCAATCTTCTTGCCTCTGGAGGGCTGGAATCACATCGGTAAGCCACTAGGCCCAGTCTGTTTTCTATATTTAGGTGGTTGAACGTTTACTTTGAGCTACTGTAGTAAAATTAATTTAGTTTTAATTGGCATAAATATTCTTTCTAGGAGTAGAAACCTATTTTGCTCTGCTATTTTTTTTAGGAAGGTAGTATTCAGCCTCTCTCACTGTATTTTGCATGAACTATGACAGGCTTGCTTGCTGGATGTTGAGGATTTTTTGGATCCAACCTACCACCTCCTGCTTGCTGCTCAATGAATGGCTCCTCCTCTAAGCTACTACCTAGCCCTTGTGTTTTGACCTGCACACTTACAAGGCCAGGTGAAGGTTAGAAGCCTAACTCTGGGACCAGGATTCTAGGACTTTTATTTTTCTTTTTCTCTAGAGTTTGCTTTCCAAAGCTCGAGGAATTGATTCCAGCTCTATTAAACCCCGAGGCTCTCTTTTCATGGACACAGAAAAGTCAGTAAAAAGAGTGTATGACGTACGACAGACTCCTCAAGTGAACATCAATCCTTTCACCCCGGATGCTATGTTGCTTCATTCTTCAGGACAGTGTCGTGGAAGAAAGAGAGCGTACTGGAATGAGTAAGTAATGGACTAATAGTTTCATTCCACCAATGCCTGAGATTGGTTTGGAATACTTACCAAAGTCTAGTTTTTACTACATGGCATGATTATACTTTCAAATTTTTTCTTTTGTTTCTCAGGAGATAAGCGTGAAGTAATCAGTTGTAATAAAGGAACAGATACTAGGGAATTTGGTGCCAAAAATGAAAATAAGGGCTGGGGTTTAGCTCAGTGGTTCTGGCACCTGCTTACCAAGTGCAATGTCCCAAGTTCGATCCCCAGTAACTAACTACACATAACAATGCCAGGTGTTGTAGCTCACCAGTAATCCCAGCACTCAGAAGGCAGAGGCAGGAGGATTGCTGTGAGTTTGAGGCTGGCCTGGGCTACACAGTGAGTCCAGTACCAGCCTGAACTACAAAGCGAGACTGTCTCATAAAAAAAGAAAATAGGGTCCGGAGTTTAGCTCAGTGGCTCCGGCGCCTGCCTTGCAAGCGCAAGGACAGGGGAGTTCAATCCCTAGTAACCACATACCATACTGGGTGTGGAGACTCACCCCAGCAGCAGTCAGTACAACATACCACAGTGCAGGGCGTGGTGGCTCACGCCTGTAATCCCAGCACTTGGGAGGCAGAGGCAGGAGGATTGCTGGGATGTGAGTTTGAGGCTGAGCTCAGGGCCAGCCTGAACCACAAAGTGAGAACCTGTCTCAAAAAACCTTAAAAAAAAAAAAAAAAAGAAAGAAAGAAAATTGGGGGCCAAAAATTTAGCTCAGTGGTTCCAGCACCTGTCTTGCAAGCACAGGGGCCCAGGTTTGATTCCCCGGTAACCACATAACAATACTGGGCGTGGAGACTCACACCCAGCAGCAATCAGTACCACATACCACAGTGCCGGGCGTGGTGGCTCAAGCCTATAGTCCCAGTCCTTGGGAGGCAGAGGCAGGAGGATTGCTGTGATGTGTTTTTGAGGCTGAGCTCAGGGCCAGCCTGAACTGTAAAGCTAGACCCTGACTCAAAAAAAAAAAAAAAGAAAGTAGTTTTAGAAAGGCTTTAATTTTGATGTGAGGTGGTATTGACTTCTAGTTAGCGTATCTGCCCCAAGGACTTTTTCATCACCTTCACTGAGTCTCGTGATTGCAGAATTAAATGCTTTTATTTTTCTCCATTAAAATTCCATTTCATTGTATTGCAGTCTTAGCACATGTTTTGATCAGAAGTTGATGTATCTGTTAAATATGTTGATGAAAAATGTATACTGGTTTTTTTCAGTTCCTGTGAAGACATGGAAATCAGTGATTATGAATTTGAAGATGAAACAAGACCTGCTAAAGTAAATAGCTTTTTAAAATATTACTATTTGTGAAGTGTGGTTTTCTGT
>PVIR01044461.1:0-11202 GCA_004026965.1 Petromus typicus
AAAGAATAGAATCTGAAAGGAGACACAAGAGGAGTTCTGACCAAAGCAATCTTCTTTCAGAGCTCCTGATGTTATCCTTTCCTACAGTTATTTTCCACCATATCCTTTGGCAAATCTGAAAGAAGGATTACACTCAGAAAATAGACAGTACTACCTTAAAATCTAAAATTAGTATTTCCTGTTCTCTTACAATATTTTGTAATCTGGGCCTATTTATTCCAGTAGAGGGAGCACAGTATGTGATAGGTATAATGTCCTTTTAATATCAAAGGACATTCCTTTCTATTCTGAGTTCTCTTTATTGTGTTTAAAAGATAGGTGTTTTTTTGAAGCTAAGGTTAAGGCCTTCACCATTCAGACATCAATTACTACACTCAAATTTCAACAACTTGGTACTGTATCAATGTGTTTTCACCATGAATAGAGAAAGTATTTTCTTAATGAAGGGTGTCAGAGTATAAAATCCAACCTCACAGTCTACAAACCATTTCCTAAACATTCCCAAGTTCTATTTTCTAAACACGATCAGATGGGTCTCATGAAGGTGCAAACACTGCATCGGCTGTTACTCTCTCTGTTATAATTCTTCTTACCTAACAGTCCAAGGAAGCCAAAAACTGAAATGCCACCCCAATCCTGAGCTACTTTGTGCTGAATTTTACTATATGTGATTTTGCCTCTGTGCTTTTTCATCAACCATAAAAAATGTAGTTTTGATCAATGCAAGCTGTTCTTTCTGGGGATAATTATTAAAAGCAGGTAGTATTGAGAGGAGAAAGAGGAAGGGGAAGAAGACGGAGAAGGGGAAGAGGAAGCAAAAGCATAGGCTCACTGCAAGAAAAGGGTTTTTAAACACTAAAGAGGATAAATAGATGTCACAAACTTCACATTTGTTAGAAAAGTGGGAGTGAATCAGGTGTGTAAGACATGACAGCTTGACCTTCAGGATTGTGTCTCAGAGCCGCACAGTGGGGTCCAAGGCTAAAGAGAGAAGTCAAATCCAATCAAGTCTTGGCATGAGTGGATCTCTATAGGAAGGACAGGTAATGGAATAAAACACATCATCTACAAAGCAAACACAAAAGAAACCCAAGCACTGCAAACTACCAGGCAGGAGAAACCTAGAGTATTTCCAGATTGCTAGAAAAAGTAAATAAAAAATAGCTTCCACATGGGACAATTATGAGGAATGAAGATGTGTCAAATGTCATGCATATTATTTTTCTTTGATGAGCTACTTTAATTATTTTCATTGCTGTGGACAAAATAAATATAGTAACTTTCATTGGTTGACTGGACAAAGTATGGTTTATAAATCATTTGTTTTTTAAAAAAAATCTTTATTGGTACATTACGAATACATATTATCATCATATTCAACATGGAGAGTTTGTACCAGAACATGACATGACTTGATTCTCATTTTTCCCCTTTTCCCCCACCCGGCAACACCCCCACTCCCTATATACATAATCTTTGTTTCCTTTTTTCATTACTATCACATTCTTTTTCCCCTCGTTATTTACCCCTACACCCTCTTTCCTTTTTATAAATCATTCTTAATTGTAGTGTGATCTCAATATATTCTCCAGGTTTTCCATAAGGTAAAGAAATATGTCAATGAAACAAACATTAAGTGCCGAGTATTTGCCTGGGAGAACACATACACATGTAAATGTCAAGGTCAATCCTGGAGTAGCATCTTTGAGATCTCCATTTTGATTCCAAGGCTCAGCCCAGCTAAGTTCTAGGATCACAAACTTAGTTCTTAACATCAAGTCCTAACTCTCTATATATTTTTTCATTGGCAAGATAAGAATTAGTGCCTCTTTACATTCCAAAATAAACCAATTCTCACACTCAGTGTACCAGTCATATTATAGGAAAATATATCTGTTTTAGAGTTATTCATCGGACACACTGTTTCAATTTTTAAATATTTCTTTTAGCAGCAAATCAAATGGAGACCTCACAGAGATGCTGCTTCAGTACTTACCTCGGTATCTGAAATTTCAGTTTTTCTCCATTCTTTCCTTATGTTCCGTTTTTTAAAAACCTTTTCATAGTTTTGTCAACTTTTCTGTTGTAGTCAAAAGTGAGGAGCACAGGCGGCTAACTGCCTCATCAGGAGTGAGGGTTATAAAAGCCAGCGGGGCAGTCTGAATTTGGCTAATGCCTCATTGCTCCTGCCTTTGTCATAAGAATCATAAATCACAAACCCCTTCAGAATGCAAGTGTAGCTACAGAAAAAAGGGGGTTTTTAATTCACTCGGAAACTCAGAGGTGAAGTCGTTGCACAGCGTAGAGTGCACAGCCTGTCCCAAGGGTGCTGTCTGACTCAGTGACTCCCTTGGGAGCTATTTCACTGGCTGGCGCACTGCTGAAGGCACACTGTGATTGGCGCAGCAATGTCCTGGCCAGATGTGAAGCGCTTGCTAGCAAATACTGAGGCCACAGAAAAGCTAAGTCAGTGGAATTAAGTTGTCTGGGAGGCTCGGAAGCAACGTTTCATAAATTAGGTTTTTAAAAACTTGTGCAAGTGTACAAGGAGAATGATGCTGAAGTATGAGGGAGGTTTTGCTTCATTCTCTGTGTGTATAATTCTCCACTTCCATAAAGTATAATTAACAAACACTGTACATATACAAAGTGTACAGAATGATACACCCATCTAATATTGTGAAATTAGTTGAACTATTTAACATGTCCATCACTTCTCTTATTTAGACTATTTTGTGGTGAGAACATCTAAAATCTACTCTCTTAGAAATATGCAAGTATGAATTATTTTTAACTAGAGTCTCTATACTGTATAGTAGATCAGCAGAACTTATTTATTCTCCATAAATGAAACTTTGGCTAACATGTGTCTTGGAAACTACTATTTAACTCACTCTACTACCAAAGCAACTTTCTTTTTAAAGATTTCATGTCTAAATGAAATGATTCATATCCAAAAAAGTCAGCAGAATAAAAAGGCAGTCTATGGGGTGGGAGAAAATATATGCAAGTGATAAATCTGATAAGAGGTAACAACTTTAAATCCAATTTAAAAAATGAGGAAAGGATCTACCTAGGGACTTCTCCAAAAAGACACACAAATGATCAACAGACATAATGAAAATTATCCCACACCACAATACACAGGCAAACAAAAATGAAATATCACCTTGCTCCTGTTAAAATAGTTATCAAAAAGACACAGCAAGTATTGAAAAATACGGAGAAAAGGTAATCTTCACACATTGTTGGAAGAAATACAAATTAGTGCAGCCCTCATAAAAAATAGTATGGAAGCTTCTAAAAAAGATTTTGAAAAGAATTACAATATGATCCATCAATCCTACTTCTGGGTATATATTCAAGGAAAATTAAATTGGTATAGAAAAGACATATCTGTATTCCCAGATTCACTGAAGCATTACACACAACATCCAAGATGTGGAATCAATATAAGTATCCACTGTTGGATAACCAGATAAAGAAAACGTGTATATATGTGGAAGATTGTGAACTCAGCTTTAAAAAAGAAGAAAATCCTGCTATGTGTGCTAAATGAAATAAGCTAGGCAGAAATTCAAATAATAAAAAAGAAGAGGAAAAATGCAAAAGTACATCCACATTTACTGTGAAGAGAAGCATTGGTGACAATCATAGTTTTTATGCCTAATATTTCCCCTCTCTCCATGTCTCTTTCACTTTTGCCTATTCTACTGCTGTTTCCATTTGATCTATGAAAACTACAGAGGAGAATGGAAGGAAATATATATAATAAATCCTATCCTCACTTACATATTTTCTATCTACTTCTCCCATTACTTAAGATCACCTGACATATATTTTTCCATATAATTTATGGTCTCTCTTCCCCTATAGAAGGCACCCTTCCAGCTTGGATCTCTTTATTTCTTTTGTGTATTAATTCATTACTAGGATGTAAGACAGCCATTGTCACAGTCTTCACTCAACAGAAAACAGAGCTGCTTATGAAACAAACACTGTTTTGTAGAAAGGGAAATTGTGGCATTGTGGTGTAGGGGAACATTAAGATTGCAAATGAGTAAAACTAAGAGCAAACTTATAGCCATAATTAATTGCAAAGAAGGCTGTAAAAGCTGTGAAAATTTATCTTTACTGTTCCTCCATTCTCTCACAGCATAATACCTTCACCTCGAGACTGTCCTTGCTCAAAATGCTGGTATCCCAGGACCTCAATGGTGAGGACAGTGATACTCTTAGACCTTATAGACCTTTCATAAGGTCTAAGAGTACACCCACCACTGCAGTGAACACGCTTATCTAGTTGTCACAACATCTTGTACAGGCAATAATTCATATGGAGAAGAAAATTGTGTATTTTGCGTGGTTGCTGCATGGATGTGAAGATTCAGTGAGCTAACACACATTAACTGCAACGGCACCTTCTCTAACTTCTGGGAAGTACTGACTGCTCCAGCCACTCACATTATTATTTTATCTCCACTTTGGTAATGAAAAACTAAACTGCACTGATTCCTGAGCTGAGCAGCAGTATCCACTGTAGAATCAGAAGAACCTAGATTTTCACCTTGGTCGGTGTGGTTCCCACTCTGGCATTTTGCTACTAAACGTAACTCACAGTAGGTGGCTGCTCAAGCCACTGACCCGGTTGCTCTCACGTCCCCACTCCACCGGGAGAACCCATGATCGCAGCTGCTACGAGCACAGCCTCTCCCAGCGCAGCTCAGCGGGCTGTGAGTTAGTTTTTCAGAACAGAGATATTTGTTCATACAGTACATTGATTTGAGTTCATATTCTACGGATGATACCATTTTATTTATATGCCTCTCTAATAATGTGTTTTATTTTTAATAAAATATCCTGACATGCTTTCTATTATTTCTGGGAGGTTTCTTGAAAAAGATTTCCTGAGCAAGAAAGACTGAGAAACAAGAAGCTAGATATTGACTTTATGAAATCACAAACATCTGGGAGTTTTTAAATTTTGAAAAGTCTAGGTAAAGAAATCAATTTATTTGCTTAATCTAGAGTTTCCTTATGTGCATACAAAAAGTTCTTTGTGAAGAGACTACCTTAAAAAACTGAAAGACTACCCTTAAAAACATTTTATAAAAAGTTTTCCTAATCTAATGAAACAGATTTGACTCTGAGAACTTCAGAAAACAGGGGAGAAAAGTGGTTGGTGGGGAGTTTGTATTGTTTTCATGATATAACTCAGATTTTAGCAATTCTACCCACAGTCAAGGGTAACAGTCTAAGTACAGCCATGGAGCTGGAATGTACCTTCATTACATCATTCATTTACATTTGAAGAAGAGAAAACAGGACCAGGATTATTAGGTTACTTGCATGCAATTTTTAATTATAAAATACTTTCCAGGTTAGGTTTGAAACTGAGGAAGTCAATGTTTTATTTCTAGATTTACCAATTATTTAAAAACAAAGAAAACCAAACTCAAGTCAATAAACAAGTAAGTAAACAAACTGAGTATTTATATATGATGGAGTAGTATTCTACCATAAAAAAACCAAAATGAAACAAACTTGCAGGTGGGCATGGTGCGTATCTGTAAGCACAACAACTGAGAGGTTGAAGAAAGAGGGTCACAGTGAGTTCCAGGCCAGCCTGCGCTACACAGTGGGACCTTGTCCAGAGAATGAGAGAGAGTGAGAGACAGGAAGGAAAGAAGAGCAAGAGAGGTGAGGGAGGGAGAGAGAAAAAGAAGGAAGGAACAGAAGGAGGGAGGCAGGGAGGAAGAAGAAAGAAAGACAGAGAGAGGGAAAGGTAGAAAAAAGAAATATTTAAGTTATCTGTAGGTAAATGGGTGCACCTTGATCCCACAGTGCTAAATGAAATAAATTAGACACACAAACCTAAAGTTGATTTTATTGGTACATTTTATATATGCATTATGATTACATTCAGCACTGAATGTCTGCTGTGTACCAGTACTTTCTTCCTAATAACACTGACTTTTCAGCTGTGCTGATCCTTGTATGGGCAGCGAGAAAGAGTGGAGGACAAAATTTCTGGCGCTGTAGCACAAACCCAGGCAATGGCATGAAACCTAACTGTTTCTGTATTCTTCACTGCCACTCACTAGAAAGATATCCAGCTTGACTTAGGAATACTTCTAACCAAGCAAGAAGAGTTCATAATATTTTTAAAATCTAAAATCTTGAATACCTTTTAAAATTGAATTAATAGTATGATATCTCAGTCATCGAGTATATTCAAATATTCAGTGTAACAATATGGAAGCTATGAATAGCGTGCTTATGCTGCACACACACTTACAATGCTGGCCTCAAGGGAAATCGCTTGGACAACTGTTTCATTTGAGTGCTGAATTAGCATGTATTTATGGAACATCATTTTCTTGAAAGAGAAAAGTGACAGATAAATTATGGCTATTCAGATCGGTTTTCTGGTAAACATTGTCTAGAAAATGAACAAAGTGAATTCCGCTTCAGGGAAAAATAACTTAATATTTTCTAACAATGACAAAAGTGAAGTTTTGGAAAACCTTCATCTTCACCTGTGAGCTTGGCAGCTTTAAAATATGAAATGTATTTCTGATGAGATAAATGAGAAGTTTAACACATATAATATTATTTCATTGTGTGATGAAATTTATGATCAGGTGAAATCTCAATATCTAAGTAAAATAATATCTCTAATACATGATGTAACAAAGTCATGGATACGCAGAAGAGCAACTCAGACTGCAAAACACAGCAATGGCTTTTAATGGAACAGAGGGCCACAAAAACACTGCCACTTCATACCCTGCACTGCAACAAGCATTTAAGAAATTGTGACATCAAGTTTTGGGTATAAAGAAAAATATTCACAATATCCTGAAAATGGCACTAAAATATTCCTTTATTTTCCAACTACATATCTCTGTGAGGCCAGATAATCTTCATGCAGTTCAGCCAAAATAAATACTGTAGCAGATTGAATGCAGGAAAAAAATATGTGTCTACCTGCCTTCTATTAAGACAGATGTCAAAGAAATTCAGAAAAATGAGCCAATATCAATTTTCTCACTATTTTTTGTTTTATAAAACATAGCTACTTTTCACTCAAAAATGTGCTAACATGCAACATGTTCACATGGTTATTTTAAAGTAAATTAATAAATATTTATAATTGTCTGGTTCTTTATTCCCAATAGGGTAAATATTAATAGATACAATTCACATAGCCAAAAAAAGGTTTATATTTAAGTGTAAAGTTGGTCTTGAGCCAAAAAATTTGAAAACTGATTAACTAGAGGAGAATCATCATCTCAAAGGGAATAGGTCTTTTAAACAATACTCTTCCAAACAACAACAAAAAAATAATTTTAAGGATTTAAAAAATTCATGTAGAAAAAATAAACATGCAGACTAGATTAAGAAAAACTGAAAAAGAAAACATATATGTGCACAAGGATAATTTTGAGAACATAAGAAACTATAAAATACAGAAAAAATATAAATACCTAGACACAGAAAAGTAAATAACTCTTGATCAGCCACTCAAGGGAGCACTAGATAGCTATGAAGAACTTTAGGAATTAATAATTATTTTCAGAGTATACTGCTAAGTGAAAAGTTGACAGTATTGAGAGTATGGAACTTCATGGGGCAACAAGAAAGAGGTGTGTGTGCCTTTGTGTGAGTGTGTATGTGTGTGACCACTTATTGAGCAAATTAAATCAAAAGTAGGCAGAAGAAATAAAATAATAAACATTAAACAAGAACACAATGAAAATGCTGAAAAGAAAAAAAAATCAGCAGAGAAAAGGCATAGCACCCAAATCTGGTTCTTTGAAGAGATTAATAAAATTGATATAGGTCTAGCCAGGCTAAGAAAAAGACAAAATCAAAACAAAGTATAGATCCTCTTTAAAATATGCCGGTGTTGTACACCAGAAAACTCATTCATGCATTAGAAATGCTATAGGTCATGGAAATGCATTAAGAGACTTACCCAGAGCATCACACCCTAAAATGCAGGGCACCGAGCATCTCACATGTGCTCTCATAACCACAGGGCTGCCTGAGAGCTGCAGCTATTTCCTTGCTTGTCTCTGCAAGATGGTATGCTACCAAATATCACTGCTACGGAAAAAATCAAAATCCAAATCTGAATATAATTTCTGTGAATGCTTTGTGTTGTCACACATCAGGAAGTCAAAGAATCGTAACATAGACCATCTTATGTAAGGGTCCATGTGTAGAACATCAGAAATGAAAGAGAGAACTTCACTACAGAGTCCATGAATTGCTAATGCCTTTCCAATTTGGGGCAGTGGTTGGTTAATTCCAGAAAGGTTACAGAGGAAAGATGCCAAACAATTCTTCAAGTAACCTACATGAAATAAAATAGGTAGGAAAACAGAAAGAGCTGGTGGAGAAGGAATGATGGTTGGTTGGTTTTGGAACAGAGCATATTTCCATAATAAATAGAGAAGCAGTTGGAAAATAATATTAAAAGACTGATAATATCTAACAGATCAAGGACTAGACAAAGTCCAGGGTAAAAATGACAAGCATTTGTTATCTATGTAAATGACTGAAATTTGGGAGGACATAAAAAACGATCCTGACAATGCAGAAAGCAAACAGGGGCTAATGATTTGAGAAGAAAAGTTCAAAATGGATGAAAATCTAATGCGTGGTGCTGAAGACACAACTCAGATTAGCATTCCTAGATTAGGTTTGATATATTAGATGATTTTCTCTGGAATCATGGAACACCCAAAATGTAGAAGGCAAGAAGTTCAGTTATAGGACTGTGAGTGCGCACAGAAAGTCAGTAGGGCAGGAGAGTTGTGTGTGTGCACTTTCATGTGTATGCATGCAAATGCATGTACATACATATTGTAAAATTACAAGGAAAAGCTAAATTATGCTCCTGTACTTTTTCTTAATTATTTTATTAATGTACTGTCCATCAGGTAGTATTTATTATGGCAACAAGGGCCGAATCTAATTTGTTCATGGTTATTTTCAGAATGCCATCAAAACTATTTATGAAATAATAAGTGACAGTAAGAAGGTCAACTGACAATTGGAAGACCATTCAGTAAAAGATATAGCGTACTAAGCAAAATACAGTAAAAGATATATAGTGCTAGGTGAAAACTAATGTTAGAGAATGTGCAATGCTGGGTTTAAGGGCGTTGACTAATAAACCACTACAACTGAGTGATTAATTTGGCACCCCAAACCCCAGCAGTCTGAGTAAGATAAAAGGGGCAGACAGACGCTGCTAAACTCTCGTTACTGCTGCACCCTTCTATGCGCCGTGTTGCTTCTCCTCTTCGATGCCTGTTTACCTCGCCATCCTTGGAGCTGGCCAGTTAAGGACTGAAACCTCTATACACTGTTAGCCCTTTCCCCTTTAAGTGTCAGGGGTTTAGCTTGACCAATTTTACAGTCCTGTTCCAGTAACTAAATATGACTTGTGGATACCACAGTGGGGAGCTCACATATCCACGCTATCCTAAGAAAGGCCCCTGGGACAGCACTGAGCTAGAGCAGGACCTGGGAAACTGCATAACGTAGCTGAAAAACTTTATCACACGTACTACTTCTAAACAGATTTCCTCTTGTCAGCTTTTAAATTTATAAATACATACCCTTTTCCCCAAATTTTCCCAATGTACTAAGAGGGACTGAAAGTGGTAAGAACAAAACCTGATGTGGTGGCACACACTTGCAGTCCTGGCACTCAGAAGGCTGAGGTAAGAGGATCGCTGGGAGTTGGGGGCCACTCTGGGCTACAAATTAATTTAAAGCCAGCTTGAACTACATAATGAGACCCTATCTCAAAAGAATAAATGAATGGTAGAAATAATCACACGTGGTTATCACATAAAGTTTACACTGAAAGTACACAAATGGAGGAATTCATACTTGAGTGAGGAAAACTCAGGAACACAAATCTCCTGCAGTAGGCTCAGTCGACACATGAGCAACACCTGTTAATGGGGTTGAGATGTTTTGCTTTGTCCTGTGTGGAACAGCTGCACTGAGACAGGACCAGCTGGATTTAGCTGGTTTTGTTCTACTATTAGATCCATCCTTATCCAATAAAGGTTGCTCCTCTCTCTCCCTCTCTCCCTCTCTCCCTCTCTCTCTCCCTCTCTCTCTCTCTCCCCCTCTCTCTCTCTCTGTCTCTCTCTCCCTCTCTCTCTCCCTCTCTCTCTCTCTCTCTGTCTTTCTGCCTCTCTGTCTCTCTGCTCTCTCTGCTCTCTGTCTCTCTCTCTCTCTGTGTTTCTTTCCACCTTGTTCCTCTTGCTCCTTCTTATTTCCCTTGAAGTTTTTGTTTTTGTTTTTGTCATTTTTTAATTTCCACATTCCGGTTTCTTCTCTGCAGGGATTAAGACAGTGACTAAAAACCTGTCCATCTTGGCTGTTTTATTTGCTGTTTATTTTTTTACCTTCACTCATTCCAAAGGGTACCTTTTTTAAAAAAAATATGGAGAAGCTAATTAAAACAATTCTTATCTAAGGTTAAGACACCTAAAAAAATTTTTCCCTTTTATTGAGTTTATTGATACATTTTAGGTAGACATGTTGAGCACATTCATCACTGGGAATTTGTAACTATGCATGATGTATCTTGCCTCCTACTGTTACTCAAATGGAGGCAATTTTACATAAGAATGTGTGGTAAGCAAAATAATGCCCCTTCCTAGCTTCCAGGCACCTACATCCTGACCAGTGGAGGCTGTGACTGTTGCTGCATGTGGCGGGAGAGCTCGGTTCCAGCAGAATCTGCCCACAGGTGTGTTATTCTGGATGAAGCGGGGCCACAGTGTGGTCACAAGTGTCCCTGAGGGAAGCAAGAAGAGTTTGAGGGAAAGGTGACTGGAGGGCTGGTCCAAAGGGCGCACGTTCCTGCTGCTGAAGACAGAAGAAAGGGGCCAGTGGTGAGAAATGTGACTTCTGGATTCTGTGGACACAGTAACAGATTCTTCCCTATGACTCCTGAGAAGCTGTGCAGCTCCGCTGATCTTGGAGCTGAACCCGGTGAGGCCTGTGTCAGACCACCAGTCTCCAAAAGTGTAATGTGCTCGTGCAGCTTTAGGCCACTAAAATGTGGGTAACGTGCTATAGCAGCAATAGAAAAGTGATAAAGAAAACTTCTGACGTATGATAAAGCAAAACACTGCATGAACAATCATACCAAGGTGAACGGTA
>PVIR01044462.1:0-11205 GCA_004026965.1 Petromus typicus
TTTTTTTTTGTTTCTAGTTTAATATTCTCTACATTTCATTTGCATAACAATAACAGAATAACTGAACTCTTATTTTGGCAAATACCACTTGAAAAGAAAACAAATCTCAAGTATTCTACAGTTGGTGGGAGCAGCTATGTGACTTGAATTGGTCGGGAAGGTATCGGTCACAACATTCATATTAAGTATAGAAAGTGTGAATAAAATGTGGGACAGGAAAGAGGAAAATCAGGGTCTTGTAGTAATCATGTAGTAAAAACTGGTGAAATGTGAATACATTGAGTTAATATATTTTATTAGTGCTGGTCTCCTGGTTTTCACAGTGTATGATGATGGTTCAATAAAATGCTGTCAATGTGGAAAAGTTGGTGAAATATGCACAGAAACTCTCAGGAATATCTCTGCAACTTCTTGTGTGCCTTATGTTTTTCTGATATAGAAGTTATAATAATTTTAATGAAGTAGAATAACAGAACCTATAGTAGAATAATAAGGCCCAACCCAAAGAGGAAACATCCAGGCATGGGACCTATGAACGAACACTTCTGCAGTTTTTTTTTTTTTTTTAATTTCTGTAATTCTTGCAGAATAACTGCCCCTAATACTCTAAAGTGGAAAAGAGAGAGAGTAGGATTGTGAAGAGTAATTCTTTTCCGTGAACGTTTTGACCTTGGCTGCTGTCTTACTGTCTTTCAGAAGTGATATTTCAAAGAAAGACAGTATGTATGTTAAGGCTAATTTCTCCCCATGAAAGTTTCTACCATCATGGGCACTTCCCTGTCTTTTCAGATGTGACGTTCCAGCCCACGCCTGCCCTGACGTACCGCACCACAGGGGGAGTTCTGGACTTTTATGTGTTCTTGGGCCCAACTCCAGAGCTTGTCACTCAGCAGTACACTGAGGTAAGAGAGAGTGTATTTGCTGATCAGGTATTTATTCAGCCCATTCTGGGTTCTAAAATCAACATTCATTTGTGTAAATTTCAGTTGACATCTGGAATTGTTGGTCTTTCTCAGAAACAGCTGATATGGAGGGACAGTAAACACATTTCTATAACCATTAACTTCATAGTCTGTCTGATCATTGCAGTGTGGCTGCAGGAGACAGTACCAGCGGTAGTGGTGAAACTAGTGTTAGTGTGAGTGATTATGCTGATAGTAATTTTGATGGTGGTGAGTTATAGGAATAGTAATGCTATAGAAGCTTTGATGGTGTAGATAGGATTGGTTGTAGGACTTGTGGTTTTCATGGTGGTCATGGGGTGGATGGTGTTGAATGGACAGTGACAGTGATGATGGTGGTAAGAACTGTGGGTGTTTTGGTTCTGGTTCTGGTGGTGATCATGATTGGGGTGACTGTGAGAATAATGTTGAAGGTTGTGTTTGCCGTGGGATAATATTACAGGTGATATTTTTGAGGGGAGAAGGTTTCAGTGTCAGTTATGGGAACAAACACATCATTTTTCATGGTTATGTTGAGTACTTTACATATTTTAGCTTATTCTATCTTTCAAAGAGCATGATGCGACAGATAGCACCATTGTTCCCTTTTACAGGTGAAGAAACAGAAGCACAAATCTGTATGTCACTTTGCCCCGGTCACAAAGTTACCAGGACATGGATCCTGTTTGATAATCCAGGAATATTTTTCTCAGTGTTCCATGTTCCTCACCATAGACCAAATCTAGGAATCAGAGCAAAACCAATTTTTCTCCAATTCCTAGATAATGAACTCCAGTTTAACATATTTCTCTAGGTATTTTGGTAGCTCAGTAGCTGTGTGTCTCCTCAATTTGTCTTTGGATTTATATTTATTGGCTATCTTAGGGCACTCAGAAATATTTTTTTTTTTTTAGGTTTTTTGAGACAGGGTCTCACTTTGTGGTTCAGGCTGGCCGTGAGCTCAGCCTCAAACTCACATCACAGCAATCCTCCTGCCTCTGCCTCCCGAGTGCTGGGATGACAGGCGTGAGCCACCACGCCCGGCACTGTGGTATGTGGTACTGGTTGCTGCTGGGTGTGGGTCTCCACACCCAGTATTGTTATGTGGTTACCGGGGAATCGAACCCCGGCCCTTGCGCTTGCAAGACAGGCGCCGGAATCACTGAGCTAACTCCCCGGCCCCAGAAATATTTTTATAATTGTATGTACAGCTTAAATCTGGCTTCTCCCACAAGGACCAGTGTTGTGTATATTTTCTAGGTGATTGGCCGGCCTGTGATGGTGCCTTATTGGGCCCTGGGGTTCCAGCTGTGTCGCTATGGATACGAGAATGACTCTGAGATCGCCAGCCTGTATGATGATATGGTGGCTGCCCAGATCCCCTATGTAAGTAAAGAACATTGTGTGCTAGCTCTGCCACCATGTAGCCAACTCATTCATCTCTATATCTGGATTGGTCTGTTGGACTTTTGACAATTATACAAAGACAATTATACAAAGACAATTTTCATTCTCACATGACATTACATGATGCCTCACCCCACACAGTAGTGCAGGGGTGTTGTTCCCTCTTAAGAAGGATGATCCAAGGTTTTTTCTGATATATTGTGCTTCCTTCTGTTTCCTTTACATGGCTTCAGAAAGTGTTGTCAAAAAGTCCTTGAATCCTTAAGAATAACATCTCCCTCTTCACATGAGCTCTGGTGGCTGATTCAAGCGGTGAGAGAACTGAGGTAGAAGGATCACCACTTTGAAGTCAACATGGAAACTTATCAAAATCCTTTCTCTATATAACATAATAAAAATTCCAGGAATCTAGCCCATTCTTACAACACTTGCCTGGCTAGGGTGAGGTCCTGTGTTCAAACAATAGTACTGAAAACAAAACAACAGAAACAAAAGGAAAAAACAAAGAGCAAAAAGATAACAGAAACCCTTTGAAATAGTTACTTAATTAAAAAGAATGACACCATATGTGTCATGGGAGACATGTTCTTAGTTCCAGTTCTTGGCAGGCATGCCACTGCATTTTATCTGTGCTGGACTCTTTACTGCCTGACTGTGGGGATTCCCACAGGGCTCTGCAGAACAAGAGGACTCCAACAGTCAGAAAGGATCCACGGAAAACTTTCTTGCTAATTTAATGTACTTACTCTTCCATTGGTCATAATTTTTTTGTTAATGGAAAATTTGTTGTACAGTAAGAATTAATGAGAGAAATGTGCTTGATTACCATTCATACTGGATACTCCAAAGGAATTACAAGCTTCTGTTTTGTTTTGTAGTAGTTTACCATCCTTATTTCATTATTAATTCATAATTTGCATTATTTTTTCTGGACACAAGTTACTGTGATCCTAGATCTGGCCTCCTAAGGTAGCTAACATCTTTCCTTATACTCAGAGTTTACAAAGCCATTTGCTCATTCAGAGCTTTTATTTATCCTCATAACGGCCTTTCTAGATAGGGATTATCATTTTTTTTTCTGATTTAGACTATTTTCATTTTATAGTCAAGCATTTGAAAAAAGTTAGATGAGTTTACCACAAGCCATACGAAACCAATGTAGAGATAAGATTGGAAAAAAATCAGAAAGAAATCATTTAACTTCTCCATCATTAGTGGATATTTGTCCCCTTCTGGAGCTAGACTCACGACCCTCAGGCCCTTGGTTTCCCTGTGTCCTCCCACAGGACGTGCAGTACTCAGACATCGACTACATGGAGCGGCAGCTGGACTTCACCCTGAGCCCCAAGTTTGCTGGGTTTCCAGCTCTGGTCAATCGCTTGAAGGCTGACGGGATGCGGGTCATCCTCATTCTGGTTAGTCCTTGTGGGAATGTGGTTAGTTAGTGCTTGGGAACTGCTGGGCTTTGGTGCACAACACATCCTGCTGTGTTTACTTTTTTGTTGCAAGAAGAGAAACTGAAGTACCACAGAATTGCATTTCTTGGGACTCACATATACATTGAAGTTGAGACGGAAGCTATGGACACCTGTCTCAAAAATTGCCCCTTTTACTGCCCATTTTCATTTCCTGGCTGTGGTTTTCCCATCTAACTAACATGTGCTTTGCTTTCAGGATCCAGCCATTTCTGGCAATGAGACCCAGCCCTACCCAGCCTTCACTCGGGGTGTGGAGGATGATGTCTTCATCAAGTACCCAAACGATGGAGGCATTGTCTGGGGAAAGGTAGGACCAAAGGGGTGAGCCACCAATCCCCAGCCTGGAGGAGCCTGTTAGACACAGTGGTTTTCTTTTTTTTTTTGGTACATATTATTTCTTGGTCTTTTGGAATCTGAAGTCTATATTTTTCATTTTTCACACAACATTAGTTGGTATATTAAGAGTTTTGTTGAAGCCACTTGTCTCTACATCAAGCATGCCTAGTAGAAGTATTAATAACCCTTAAGCAAGAGTGTCTACTTTCTTAGCAAATACTACACATATTAAATTGCATGGTGCATTGTTATGAAGCATTTTTCTCTCCACAGGTCTGGCCTGATTTCCCTGATGTTGTCATTGACTCCTCTTTAGACTGGGATAGTCAAGTGGAGGTAAAAGTCCCATTATGGATGTTGTATGAGGGCAGGGTTGAAACAAAAGAGGAGGTGTACTAGGTTACTGGGAATTCTCTGCCATGGACACGTATGTGGCCAGGGAGGAATTATGTGCAGCATGTCAGTCTGTGTGCAGATTACCTTACATATAGTAGTGTTTTCTTACCAGTGGCAGTGAAGGTATTGTTATCCTTAGGACTGAAGACTGAGAGAGCTACATTTTTTTAATCAATGGCTTTAGGTGACATAATGGCAATTTTACCCTTCTTCAAACCTTTTAGATTCCAAAGGTCCATAGAATGAATATCTACTAGGCATCACCTGTAAGGAGTGCTACTTTCTAATAAAATGGTATCTTTGTCGTTGGTTGAGTATCACTCTTAAATATACTTTCTAACCTTAGTCTTTAGTTATTGTGTCTTTTTTTCTTTACACTTTTGGTTCTTCTAGAGAGTTGGTTCCACATCCTTATCCATATCAATCCTGTCACTTAGTTTCTTTCAGAATTGGATTTCTCATCTTTCTTTTACTTCTTAATTTCCAACCTTTGAAGAAATGCCTTCTCTCCTAGGAACAGTTTCTTTTTTTAAATAGATCCTGGTGGTCCATACTTCTTGGTGTAAATTTATTTTTAGCTTCATCAGTCATCTGTTAGTGAGTTCATGGTTCTCTGTTAATCAGTAAGGTTCAATTCTGTTGTATCCCAAGATATGTGGGCAGTGGATTGATGCAGCTTTGTTATTCATTGCTCTGATAATATCTGCGATCAGGTCCCCCTTACTTCTGGAGAATAAGTACTGTGTCTTAACTTGTTTACCATTAGCCTACGATGACTATCCTTTTTAGCAGAGTATGGAACTGCTGTATATATATGTTTAAGTCAATAAAGAGGTATTTTTTTGCCAGTACTCCTGTAAGAGGTAAGAGGACAAGAATCCTGCCTGTGTGCATTCTATAAAATGGTGTAAATTATACTACGGAGGAACTTTATCAGTTCAAGGATTAACAAATATATGTCAGTTTGTGAATAAGCCTCAGACCTGGTGTATGGTAGAATTAGTTACTCAAAGTCCAAGTTGAAGACCCCTTTTGGGAACTCTTACTGTAACATATGATTCTATCCATTGAATGGAGGTGTATGTGAAAGCTTTTGGTTGTAGTAAAGGTTTTGCAAAAGAAATAGACTTAATAAGGACACAAAATTTATAGGATTATTTTGTAATAGTCACCAAAAAATCAGATGCAGAGTAGTGCAAGAGTTCTAGCCACACACTAGTCATCCAAAGAATCCATCCAACATTATGGATCCCACAGCAGGACCTGACACAAGTTCAGATGAAGGCCTACAGTCCAAGGCAGTATATGCTATGAATCCAGTCAGTGGCCTGGAGCCCATGGTAATAACTCATGCTTGTCTACATTGAGGATTTGCACCAGCGAGGCTCAAGGGCCATTGGTGAAAACCAGAAAACCTGCACTGGTGGAGTGAATGATTTGTGCTACCAGACTGAAATGATCTATACTGCAGCCAGGAAGTGACATTCACAGTGGAGACCAGAGCTCCCCTGACCAGAACTGCATCCATTCCCTGCCATAAGACAGGCCATGAGCTCCTCCTCCGAGGAAAATACCCAAGTTTGCATCAGTAAAACCACTCACAGAAAGCTTCTCCTAGAAAATCAACAACTTCTATCTTCCTCTCTAGTTCTCCTTTTATTCCATTGTCAATAATCCTCAGGTGAGACTTCCATGCACAAAGCATGTTGATTGAGTTCATCTGTGTGTTCCAAGTTGCTTGCACAAAGCATGTTGATTGAGTTCATCTGTGTGTTCCAAGTTGCTTGACCACACCTCCCAATTATAAGATAGTTTTTCAGTGCAAGTGATGGGCCTTACATGGAATAATAATATTAGATAGAACTTCCATAGTCTGAGTACTAAGGGCTCAGGTGGGACAGTTCCCACAGAGTAGTGAAGAAAGGCAACACTGTAGGCCAGGGCTGCATAGTTGCCTGGGGTTAGTGTCTGATCTCTTGAATTCTGGTTGGCATTACTAGTATTCTAGAGCCATAATGAGATATCTATACTGGGGAGCAGGCTGCCAGTCTATTACTCTATGTGTTTCTTTATTTTTTTGTCAGTAGAGGCAATAGGAAATAAACTGAAGCTGAGTAGGGCAGGTTTCCAAAACTTGCAAGCGTGTTTCAGACTTAGTTCAATATTGTTTTCTTTTTGAGATCTTTTACAAGATATCTATCTATCTCTCTATCCCTCTATCCCTCTATCTATCTATCTATCTATCTATCTATCTATCTACATCCCTCTATCCCTCTATTTATCATTTATCATTTGTCTCCTGATAAGAATTTGAGAGAAATGATCTGTCTACTTGTCTTTTCCATAAGTTCTTACAGAGGATCATTTTTGATGCATCAAGCAGCCCACATGGACACAGGAACTTGCCAAGTAGAGCTGTTTAGGAACACAGGCTTCCTGACTTCTATATTTTTACATTTACAGAGGGACTGCTTGATCCATCATGTAGTTGGCTACTAGTTTGTTAGACCAGTCTACAGCTCATCAGACTTTAGGGAGAAAACTCACCCTATTGATGAGAGTATTTTGAAGTCTGTGGAGCTGTGTTGATTATTACAGTGGCATTTAGTGGGCAGTGACCAGGGATGCCCATAGCTCTGACTGCAGGGTAACACAAAGAATTTTGTTGCTCCAAATGATAATTTTGCTTAGCAGATGCAACAGTTATAACTAATAAGATGCTTTTTTATGAGGCTGGTGAAGATAATTTTACCATGTTCATATCTAGCATTACTAAGGGCTGTCTAACTCAAACAACTGAAGAGCCCACAAAAAGCTTGTATTTTTCTGATACATATATATTGAGTACTTAGAATCAGACATAACAACAAATTAAAAATGATAAATCCTCTATTTGATTGTGGTTTCACATATTTTAGCAGCACCAAATATACAAAAAATACAAAAATTAAAAATAAAAAAATACAAATACAAAAAAGGGAGAAACCCACAAAAAGCAAATTTCTGAGTTCAAACTTTGGAGTTTTAATTCATTAATTCTGGTTTTGGGATCAGGAATTGCATTTTGGTAGCATGCAGTAGATTGGTAGTTGGTAGGTCTCTATCAACAAGTAGATTCTTGATCAAGTCATGCATATCCCTGGTTCAATATCAAAGTAATTGATGGCACAAGCAATGAGGCAAGAGTTGAATACTCACAGAATAGGGCAGAGCTCACACTTTGGAGAATGGGAGGCTTATTTTTATTACATAGATACGAATTATCAGAGTAGAATATAGTGAGGGTATAAACGATGGTTGTCTTACTTTTCCATTTGTACACTTTTAGTGATACAGTTGTGACTCAGACATACCTCATAATGGCTGTTTATTCTAATCCTTCATCCTCCACCATCCATTGCTTCTGACCTTGCCAGAACTAGAGCTATCTGTAAAAAAAAAAGAAAAAAAAACCCAGTTCTTTTCTTTAAGTTTTATAGTTTCTGCTTCAATTTCTTAACAAAAGCTTCTCAAGATTTCTAGTGATGCAGCATCTGGCTGTCTGTAAGATCTATGTGCATGGATCCACTTTTGTGTTTCCTTTTTTGTGTTCCTGTTCTTTCTTTTCTCCAGACATATTTCTTCCTACTTCATTTTGTCCATTTTGAATCAGAATTAGATAAACTCTTTCTGCTGCTTCTCCTACTTTCACCCCTTGTTGGGAGCCATTTCCTACAGTGCCATGGCTGTCTTCTTCTCTCTTGTCAGCAGGCATGGAAGTCTGCTCTGGGCGGGCACTGCCCCGATAACTCAGGAAGTCTGCGCCTACATGGATGCTGCCCAGTGCCCATACAAGGAAGAGAGGGGATTAAACTGGTTTCTGGATCAGAGCTCAGTACTGTTCACCTCCCTCAAAACAACTGCTGCTTTCTGCAGAAAAACAACTTAAAGCAGTCTCTGTACTGTGACCTTAGAAGCAGACACACACAGAGATAGCCACCTGTTCTTTTAACCTTGAAGTAGGCAAGTCAAAAAAACAGCTATTCATTAAGCAGATAATAGAGAACTAGGAATAACTTGAAAGAAATGATTGAAGAAGGATGTACTGACTGTTGTATGTAACCACATTGATTCTGTTTTTTTTTTTTTTAACTTTTGTACATGTAAGCAAAACTAACCAGCACGTTGCCTAAAAGATGTTTAAAAAGAGGCTGAGAAATAAACGCAGTGCTCATTCGGTGTTGACTGATGAGCCCTTCCAACCCTATCTTTGCTGTCTTTGGTCTCTAATTTGTTTCTTATTTCTAACCCTACTTTTCTGTATAGATTTATTTCTTTAATACTCACCTCTCAACCTGGTTACCCCATTGTTCTGCCAGGCAGGTCCCGGCAACCTCTGGTCTTATTGAGTTATTTGACACATAATGCGCCTTGATTAATGCAGAGGAAACATGTTGATAGAGACCTACCAACTACCATGATGTCACATGATAGGCCACATAGAATATATAGACATTGATAGAGTTTTGGTGCTGCTAAAATATGTGAAACCACAATCAAATAGAGGATTTATCATTTTTAATTTGTTGTTATGTCTGATTCTAAGTACTCAATATATATGGATAAGAAAAATACAAGACCTTTTTCCTTAAAAAGCTTATAGTACCATTATAGAATGATATGCATAAAAATTTTTATTAGTACATGTTTTCAGTGTGCAGTGATTACTTTAATTGTGGGAAATTTGTACATGTACATAACACATTTGTATTCTCTTTTGTTTCCCTTTCTTTATCCCCCTCAATCTTTTTTTAGGTTTTGTTTTTTTTTTGTTTTTTTTTGGAGACAGGGTCTCGCTTTGTGGTTCAGGCTGGCCCTGAGCTCAGCCTCAAACTCACATCACAATCCTCCTGCCTCTGCCTCCTGAGTGCTGGGATTACAGGCGTGAGCCACCACGCCTGGCACTGTGGCATGTGGTACTGGTTGCTGCTGGATGTGGGTCTCCACACCCAGTATTGTTACGTGGTTACCGGGGAATCGAACCCGGGTCCTTGCGCTTGCAAGACAGGCACCGGAACCACTGAGCTAACTCCCCGGCGCCCCCCTCAATCTTTTAATCCCCTTTCCTGTTGCAAAAGAGTGATACCTTAAATCCACATTTAATGATGAAATACATTACTTTTATTATTTTAGGGACCATGAAGAGCAAGGAGGGTTTTGAAACTTTCTTTTTGGGCCCTCTCACTTTTCATTACACATAGTTGCAAATTACATTTAATATGTATACTTTATTAAGCCTGTTTTCTTTCGAGTTCATCATATTAATCCATTACTGTGTTAAACTGCTGCTAGATAAAAGAGAGAAAGGAATAAAAATACAGCTTCACTTTTTATATAACTCAGAAACTATGGAAAATATACATACCTACTGGTCTACTATCATAATATGAAATCTTGTTCTTTTTTGTCACTCCTAGTGGATATTTCTTTCCCTGCTGATACAGCACATGCCATGTCTACTCTTTCCACTGGCAGTCTCTCCCTGGCATCTGCCTTGTCTTTGAGGATAGCTTAGCAAGAATCAGAACAGATAAAGAGCCAAGAAACACACAGAAAATAAATTTCTGAGTTCAAAGTTTGGAATTCTAATTCAGGACAGGAGGTGAAGGTTGAGCATCTAGAGCATAAGATAGTGAGTTCAGGCTGTTGTTATCATTCATATTGTTAAGGAAAAGAAAAACATTTGAATGTTTTCTAAGTATGGGTGTATAATTTGTGTTTATTGCTTTTTGTACTCAAAAACATGCAGGCTCTTTTCAGATTGTGACTATCTACCACCAGCTAGTACAAATCTTTGATGAATTAAGTTCTTAGTATGTGTCTGTCACTAACATATTCTTTTCACCTAAGGAGTTATTTTTTTTTTAAGCAATACCGAGCTTATGTGGCCTTCCCAGACTTTTTCCGCAACTCAACTGTCCTGTGGTGGAAGAGGGAAATTGAAGAGCTCTACACCAATCCGCGGAATCCAGAGAAGAGCTTGAAGTTTGATGGCATGTGGATTGTAAGTGTATTACTTTTCTTATGAAATTGTCTGTAGTCATTCATAGATTAATAAAATGTATCATCTCCTACTATGAAGTGTATTCTCATGTGTTCCTGTGCGTATGGATAGATGTGTATCTTAGCTTGTAGATCATTGACTATGGGCAAGAGAATAAAAGTCAAGAAATGCTTTGGATACATCACAAACACTTGCTCAAACATAGTGGAAAAGCTCTGATATCTCTCGAACTTTGTAACTTGGCTGAAGTTGCTCCTGGTCCATTACTAGGAAAAACTTGCAACTTTGCTAGCGCTAAAGGAGAATTTTTATAACACTTTGGCCGCCTTGTAGAGATTAATTGAACTTTTGAGGAGTTCTCACCAGGATTTGATAAACAACCATTGGGAATTTAGATATTTCTGGAATTTAAATAATTCATTCACTACTTCCTTGCCTCTGAATGGACAGGTCATAATTATCTTGGTTTTTTAATTAATTTATTTTCTTTGGTGCTGGGGATCGAACTTAGGACCTCATGCTTGTCAGGCAGGCACTGTGCCACTGAGCTAAATCCTCAGCCCAGGACATAATTATCTTTAAAAATAAGTTGGATCTGTGTTGG
>PVIR01044463.1:0-11175 GCA_004026965.1 Petromus typicus
ATGGCTACCGTCTCCTGCTTTTGACTCGAAGTACAAGGAGAAAATGTATCACATGTGACGCTTGTTATTCTCCTTTGAAAATGAGTTTCCCTGGCCCCGGCCTCCTTTCTGAATTCCTATAGGAAACGGTGAGTGGCACCTGCAGAACGGAAGCAGGGCGGCCGTGGGCGGCCTCGCTGGAGCCGGCTGGCAGGCGGCCGAGTGCTGGGAAGGCGCTTGTGTGCGGGGAAGTCGCGGGGCCCAGGGCCGGGCCGAGCCAGCTCTCTCCGCGGGAGCCTGAGCCGCGGGCGCTGGGGCTGCGCGGCCTGGGTGTTCGCACTGCCGGCGGCGCGGTCTGCCCGGCCAGGCGAGGCGGAGGAGCGGGAGGCCCGAGGAGGGGGACCCGCGCAGGCTCCCGGGCGTTAGAGGCATCGAGCCTCCGCGAGCGCGAGGGAAAGTCGCGGCCACGGGCGTCCGTGCTCGTCCCGCAGCCCTCCGCCGGGCCCTCCGCGTCCTCAGACTCGGTCCTGCTTCTACACAGCTGCGGTCTGAGCAATCACAGCCTTGCGACTGGCGTGTCAGCACGTAGATGGTGTTCCCATTTGTTTTCTGATACGCAGTGCTAATTCACACGCCAAATGAAGAGAACCGGGTGTCGGACGCGCTCTGCGAGCCACTCTGGTATTTGCACCTATTACACTTTTACTTGGGCACCAATACTGTGTCAACAATATTACTTTTATCACATTTCATTGTTACCCCTGGATGCCTCCTCAACATCACAGAAAAATTAAATGGATGCCAAGCTGGTGTGTCACAGGACTCCTTGGCTCAATCTACGCTACAGCACCGGCCTCAGAGAGGTTGGCCCGTAAGCACGTGTTACACCTGCAGCAAAAGAACTACTCTCGCCTTCCTTACAGAAGCACCTGCACAGCCTCCAGGGACTGTCCACCAGCACGCGTCTCCCTGTCCCTCTCCCCGTATCCTTTTTTTTGTAGCTGGATACAAGGTTAATGCTCAAAAATCATTAGCCTTCATATAAACAAACGACAGATTCAGCAAGAAATTGGGTAATCAATCCCCTTCATAATAGGAGCCAAAAAAATGAAATATCTAGGAATTAATCTAACAAAGGAGGTGAAAGGCCTCTACTTTGAAAATTACAGCACTCTGAAAAAGGAGATAGAAGAATATACCAGAAAATGGAAAGACATCCCTTGTTCCTGGGTTGGAAGAATCAATATCGTCAAAATGGCTATACTCCCACAATTACTATACAGATTCAACGCAATGCCAATTGAACTCCCAAAGGCATATTTCACAAATCTAGAGAAAATAATTCAGAAATTCATCTGGAATCACAAAAGACCTAGAATAGAAAAAGCAATTTTAAGCAATAAGGACATGATGGGGGGTATTACAATCCCCAACTTGAAACTGTATGACAAAGCCACTGTGACAAAAACCGCATGGTACTGGCAAAGCAACAGACTCGAGGACCAGTGGAGTAAATTAGAAGATCCAGGAACAACTCCAGACACACTAAGCTATCTCATTTTTTACAAAGGAGCCAAATACCCTCAGTGGAGGAAGGATAGCCTCTTTAACAAATGGTGCTGGAAAAACTGGACTTTAACCTGCCAAAGACTACAGCTAGACCTAGCTCTTTCACTGTGTACTAAAATAAAATCAAAGTGGATTAGGGACCTAAATATTAAAACAGACACACTAAACCTGCTACAAAACAGGTTAGGTAAAACTCTTGAAGACACTGGTTTAGGGAAGGATTTCATGAACATAGCACAAGAACTGGTAGAAGAAATCGAAGAAATCGATAACCTCTCATCCTATTGAGAGGTTTCTGCACAGCAAAAGAAACCACCAGCAAAGCGAAAAGGCAACCAACAATATGGGAAAGAATCTTTACCTGCCGCCTCTCAAGGGGCTACTAACTATAATATATAAAGGGCTCAAAAAAAAATCAATCCACCCAATTCAAAAATGGGCATCTGAAATGAACAGACACTTTTCAGAGGAAGAAATAAAAGCAGCTAAGAAGCATATGAAGAAATCTTCAACATCACTAGTCTTTCGAGAGATGCAAATGAAAACAACATTAAGATTTCATCTCACTCCACAAAGAATGGCTGTCATCTCAGAATTAGCCAGCAGCAAATGTTGGCGAGGCTGCGGAGAAGGAACCCTTCTCCACTGTTGGTGGGAATGTAGACTCGTACAACCCCTGTGGAGATCAGTTTGGAGATTCCTCAAAAAGCTAGGATTGGAGGTCCCATTTGACCCGGCCATTGCTCTGCTAGGTATATACACATAAGAATTAAAAGACTCATATCACATGACATATGTGCACCCATGTTTATAGCAGCTCAGTTTGTGATTGCTACATCTTGGAAACAACCCAAATGTCCATCAAATGGAGACTGGATAAAAAAGTTGTGGTTCTTCTACACAATGGAGTATTACTTTGCCATAAAAATGATGAGTTTGAATCATTTATACTTAAATGGAAGTACCTTGAGGATATCCTCATAAGTAATACCATATCTTTTCTCTGGTATGAGAAAATAAAGATGTAAATGAGTTCTAGAATTGTATGTTATATATTGTGAAATAGAAAATTCTCAAAGCAAAATAGGGTGAAGGGGGAAAAACAATGGGATTATAACAAAAAAGAAAGGAAACAAATCTTATGTATATGGGGGGGGTGGTAGGGTGGGTAGGGCTATGGGAAAAAATGAGAATTAAGTTGTGTCATATACTGGTACAAATTCTCATTGTGGAGTGCAATCATGGTGTGTATATGCAATGTACCAATAAAGATTTCAATTAAAAAAAAAAAAAAGAAAAGAAAGAAACCAGAGTCCCACGGCCCCTTTGGCATTACCATTACCCAAAGAACTCACGTCTCTAAAGTTCACAGTGTCCCCACAGTGCCACCCTGCGGCCAAACTTTTACCGCATGAACCTTCGAGGACCTGCCACATCCAAACGCCAGCGACACCCCAGCTACATTCATCAGTCCCTGGACCCTTGCAGGCATCCACGCCTTCGTTGTTTCACAGCTCCTCCTGTTCACCGACTCTGGAACCCCCTCACAAGCACACAAATTACGCATGTGCACAGCTGAGCAGAGCCTTACCCAGAATGCTCTCCTTTCCCTGCATTCTCTGAGAGAGTGTGCCCCCTATCTGATCATTTCACAGCACCAATGACAACTGTTGGCACCTGGCGACTTATACAAAAGGCTTTGGGTTGCCATGACCCAGGTACGTGGGCACCTAGTACCACACCCTCAAAACAAGTTTTCTCAGAAGATGGAGCAGGGACTTAGGGTGGGCAGCAGGATGTGGCAGGACTATGACCATGGCTTGGGGAAGGTTTGGGGACACGCACAAGCTGGCACAGAGGAGGAAGGCTGAGACGGAAGGGCTGGGGCCACCATGGGGTTGAGGGGGACCCAGAGAAAGCCTAGGAGCTTCTCAGAGATGGAGGCTGGTGAAATGCCAAGGGCCGTGGTGCGTGGAAAGAAAGCGGAGCAGGTCAGCAGGGTGAGTGTTCCTTATCCAGGCAGAGTCCAGGGGCTGACATGGGGCTCCAGGGAGAGCCTGGGCTACAACATGGCTCCACAGAATGGAACAGAAGCCCAGACAATCCGTGAGCTCATCCACCTTCTCCTCAGCAGCCGGCTATTCTGTGATTCCTTTACCTAGACCACCCTGTTCAGACTCCTACCCACGTGTCCCTGTACCTCTGTGGTCTTGTGTCACTCTTCCCGTAAGGTGAATAAATGCATAGATGGTGAATTACTCCAGGGACGATGGAGCATCTTGTTCATTCCATTGCCCTGTGTGTAGCCTGGGGCTGGCGCGCGACTTCCGGTCAGGGAGTCAGACTTCAGGACAGAATGTACCAGCTGGGAGGGAGGGGCTGAGTCAGCAACTACCTGCTCTAAGTCTGCACAAAACAAGATGAGGAGCAAAACACAGGGTTGAATGGGCGAATGAGCAGCAAGTGATGGGGAGATTACAGGACAGAACCGGAAGTATGTCTGTGAGGCGTCAGAGTAGAATGTGGTACACATCACATGCAGTCTACTAAGTGACTGTAAAGAAAAAAAGAAATCTCAGCCTTCCACTCAACCAAGGAGATACAACCACTACATAGATATCCTCAAACAATAGCTAGGCCTCAGGAACAGGACCTGAACAGCAATGCTTGTATGCATGGTTCATCCTAGATTCCTGTGGAAATTGGAGTGATCAGCCAGTTGGCTTTATTTAAAGGAACAGACGGTATTTCTCATATTTAAGAAACATAGATGTTTTGTAGCTAGATGCCCACCAAAGACAAGCTCCAACCCTCCCACAGAGACACAGGCACTACTCGCCTTGATGGCTACATTTCCAAGAGATAGTTCTTAGCTCCTTGAAAAAAAGAATTCTTGGGTCATAGTACTATAAAGAACTTTATTTAGTTTTTTAAATGATCTGTATGCCTGTCAAAGAGATGAGATAAAACTTGTAACCATACATTGTCTCACATGTATTTATAGAAAAAATGATAGTGTCTTCTTTTAATGGTGAGAAAGAAAATTACGTACTGTATCTAAGTTTTAATTTGAATTTGCCTTTTCTTTTCTTTTTTTTTTTGAGACAGGGTCTCGCTTTGTAGTTCAGCCTCCAACTCACATCACAGCAATCCTCCTGCCTCTGCCTCCTGAGCGCTGGGATTACAGGCATGAGCCACCACGCCCGGAACTGTGGTATGTGGTACTGATTGCTGCTGGGCGTGTGTCTCCACACCCAGTATTGTTATGTGGTTTCCAGGGATGAGCCCTGGTCCTTGCGCTTGCAAGACAGGCACCAGAACCACTAAGCTAAATACCCGGCCCTGAATTTGCCTTTTCTAACAAGTGGAGCTGAGATATGAAGCTACACCTTCTGGGTCTAGGAACCAACATCACAATTTTACATATTTTTTTCTCCATTACTGGAGACTGAACCCAAGGTCTCTGTGTTGAGTTAAATTTCAGGCCTTTTATTTTATTTTACTAAATTTCTACATTTTGAGACAGGGTCTCTCTACATCACTCAGGCTGAGCTCAATCTTGTGATCCTCCTGTCTCAGCCACACAAACACTGGGATCCCAGCCATGAAGCATCACAGCCAAATATATTCATATACTTTCATTTTTTTAGGCACTCCTCAAATTATATTTCTCATTTACACTGTTTCCTCCTTTCATTTTGATAAATAATACACAGATGGGAGAAGCAAACTAAAACCATTCACAATGGACCCCATGTTGACAACAGATCTAATTTAATTCCCAAGGATTACGCATTGCAGGAATATCACTCAGTTTTATCAATAATTCAGCAATCTGCACTTTTAATGACTTAATAACAATCTTGGAAGAAGAGACAGATAAGGTCGTTCTATGTACACTCCAAGGGATGGGTTTTAAAAGTACTTTGTGGCTATGTATCAGTGCTGACGAATGTGTAGATCTCTCAAGGGAAGAATACTTGGCATGTTTGGGAGATGACCATCAGCAGCTGGTACACAGAGAAGTACAGCCCAGAACAATGTGACTAGCAGACTGTGTAAGAGACTAGGACGGGGTAAGAACACATTGGATAAATCTTCTTAATTCCATATACACAAAAAATGGTTGCCCTTTGTTAGAAACCAGATTTTACTTCTAAATATCCCTCTTAATTTGTATACTACTAATAAATTTTATCTACATACTCTACAAGATCATTGCCAAAGGATGGAATGGCCATTTGTGTGATATAATTAGAGGAGTTTTATCTGATCAGAAGTTCAATAACCCCGTTCAAAACAAGGAAAAAGTGGGGGTAGCCAGGGATGGAGCTCAGTAGTGCCATGTCTGCCCAGCCAGAGCAAGGATCTGAGTTCAATTCCCAGTACTGGGAAGAAAAAAGGAAAAGGGATATTGTGTGATATGTACAAATTTAAACTCAATAGAAAGTTAACCAAGTAAGGAAACAAATTTTATGTATATGGGGGGGGGGTGGTAGGGTGGGTAGGGCTATGGGAAAAAATGAGAATTAAGTTGTGTCTTATACTGGTACAAATCCCCATTATGGAGTGCAATCATGATGTGTATATTTAATGTATCAATAAAGATAAAAAAAAAAAAAAAGAAAGTTAACCAAGATGCAACGGAGCGATGTGCTTCTAATGCAGACACTATACTAACCATGTGCAATCAACCCTTTTCTTTGCTGTTTGCCAATGAAAATGCCTTCTAAAAAGTTACTAAACAGAGGAATAAACTGATATATGACCTTTTATAACTAACTCCCCAGCATAGCATTAGGACAAAATAAAGAATATGCAATAAGCTAACATACAGAGACAAAGTCATTTAATATTCTAAAAAGATTTTTCACTTCATTATAGATCAAACTTTGTGATAGGAACAAGTGGGAGATGAGGGGAAATTGTAAGACTTAACTTTGAAAGCGTAATCCAATATCCTCAGAGCTGACTATAAGTTCTTTTGTTTTCATGATTGCTAAATATAATTGTAACCTGGGCCAAAAACACCTATCACAGTAGTTTTTTCCTTTAACAAGCAACAAATTCTCAAATTTTTTTTAATTCATCAGGCATCTTCACTACTACCAAAAATTCAGTCAATAAAAATGTCAGTAACTTAGTGCTCCAAACCACAAACCACAGAAGCATTTCATTCGTAACAGACTAAGAGAGCTTCAGATAAGTCCCTTTTTAATGTATTTTTATCATGTCATATTCAAGATCCTAAATTGCCTCTGATATTTCTCCATAAGCTACCTAGAAAGGCAACCAGAATTGATAATATGATAGTGATAACAGTTAATACTAGTGACTATGAACCAACGATTGCTCCATGTGATTTGAATGTTTTTAATCTTTAACCCTGAGAAATATTTGGTGCGAGCTTCTCAATTTCCGGATGCGGCCCTCAGGGACAGAGAGGTTAGTGTCGTATCTGAGGTGAACCGCACGTGGTGGAGCCCGAATCACAGACCAGACAGGCTGGCGCCACACCCCACGTCCCAGAGCCGCAGGAACATTCCAAGTGAAACAAATCAGACACACAGGTTCAAATGCCACACGGTTTCTCTTAAATGAGCAACCCAAAGTATAAATAAAGAGCCAAATCAAAGAGATAATAGGAAGGAGGGAGATCTTTTTCAAATGGGAAAGGGGTGAAGAGATGGACAGAGGAAGGGGGAAAAGGGATAGGAAAAAGTGAATTGCGAAAAACAGAAACAGAGCTTTTGAAAATGGAGAGAAAGTAAAAGGCGGAAGGAACAGGGGCCAGGGAAAATAATTAAAAAGAAATAGGATGTGTTTTGTGTATTGCTGACTCCCATACAATAAGTGTAATCATTATGTACTACACACGAGTATTAACAGAGAGAAGAAACCCTGCACCCTAGCCACATATTTAACAACTAATCAAGTATTTTGTTCTTCAGATCACCTACAAATGACACGTTAATTGCAAATAAAATTAACATTGACTCTCTCCTGTGCACTCACTCTGCTGAGACCCAGGAAGCTATAATAAAATATAGACATAGATACTGTGCTCAAGAGGCTCAAAATATAATGAGGAAGAAAACAAAGTAACACTGAAGACTGAGGAAGAGGTCAAAGCAACAGAAATACATGTCAAATGCACTGCATGCATTAATCGCCAGGTTAATTATCTGTCTGGACAGCATGGATGTGGTCACGGAAGGCTGAGGCCCTTGTTCTCGCCCTGCTGACAGGGTTTACAGGGCAGCAGGTGAGTCAGAACCTCATTACAAGCGAACTGCATTCTCTTCACTGCAAGCCCCCGAGAGCAGCAAACATGTCTGACATCTGCATCCACATACTCGGCCTTTCTAGCAAATGATAAAGAGGTAAAAAACAAGTTGAAATAGCCATTACATTTTACAATATGAGAATTTACCTACATTTTTTAAATGCATGAGATCTGTATCACTTAAAGAACATACAAGTGGGCATTCTTAGGATTTAATCTTCAGTTTCTTGACCATATAACAGGCCCTGAAATCCAAGAGGCTTTCTACTCAGAAGAGAGTGGCTGAGTGGCGCCACAAGGCCAGATGACCCTCCCTACCCACCCTGCTGCCCCGTGTATCCCCCATTTCAGTAGACTGTGTACCCCAACATGCAATCAGTACAACTCACTCACAAACCATGAGGGAAGGGGCTCATCTATAGGGTGAGACACTGATGCTCAACCAGAAGCACCAGGTGTCCTCACATAACAGGCCCCATTGTGTTCTTCCTGGTACCTCATTGGCAAAAATCCACCCCAAGTTCTACCAAGTGGCTTTTATATGAAGTGAATCCTAGTCCGGATCATCTTCATCCTTTTTCTTCCTGCCCTGATTTATTCTTCAATAATCCTCAGGAAAGAAAGTAGGAACAAGAAGGAAGAGGAAAGGGAAAAGGAAAAGATGAAAGAATAAAGAAAGAAAATAAATAAAAGTTCTTTTTCCACCAAGTACTGTCCTGAAGCAGCGTTAGGAGAAAACAAGACCGACCCTCGCTGCCTTGTGGTGGAACATGACAGCGTCTGCGCCGCTCCACGCTTATCTGCTGGCAGGTCCAGCCCTGTGCTTGCTCTCCCACCTCGGCCCCAAATGCTCCACGGCCAGTGAGTGGAAGGCGAGGCCAGACTATGACTCTGCAGCGACCTGGGTGGTGGGCTCCTACCTTACAGCCTCTTCCCCTCTAGCCAAGGGGTGGTAGTCACTTCCCACTGTTGCCAAACCCTGAGTTGCCTCGAAGACCCCCCTTTCTGCCATCTCAGTTCTCCATATCCATTCAAACATATCCAACATGCACCCTGCAGTTGGACATGTCTGTTACAATAAAAATAAAAGAAGTTCTGTTACACAAACTACATCATATATTTCGTATTCATCTGAAGACAATTCCTCTTCATTCAACGTGTGCCAGGCAAGCTGAGCATGTCCAACCTTCACATTAGATTCCCTTCATTTTAAATATTCAGAAGTGTTTATGCTATTCCGAGTAGGCCCTCACTTACACAACTTCTCATAAATATGGCTAAAGAAAGGTAAGAGAGATGGGTATAAACATGAACTGTCAAAGTCACCAAATGCTTTCCTTTGTAATATAATTAAGTTTTTTTGAAAGTAGGGTATTCCAAACAGATTTTCACAAAAATCAGTGTGACTATAGACACGCAAATTTATTTTGGCAATGCACAGCTAATATTTTGTTCCAATTTAATAAACCTGCATATGTTTAATGTATTAAAACTATAGCTTTGCTATATTACAGGAATCTTATGTGACAGTTTATTTAAATCAGAAAACAAAACAAAATGGCATTATCCAAGAAAAGTTGATGGTTTAAAGTATCCTATACTTCAAGACCTTTCAGAAGTGAGAAAAAGCTAAAGCAAGGTTTTATTTTCTATACCTCATTACTGCTTACTCACATTCAGTGTATCCTGAGTAAGAAATGCAAACAGATTGTTTAAAAACTTACATCAAAAGGAATGACTGGGGTTCACTAATTGATACATAAGAGCCAGGGAACCATTATGGCCATTTATTAAATTTATTTCAGTTTTTGATGTGTCCCTAGTAAGGACCAGCACCATTCTATATGGTGTACATAAAGCACTGAGTCAAAACTCACTTTCTTTGGGAGAAAAAGTAGCAAGAGAGATAAGTCATCAAATGATCTCACTATTATAACACTTCACTTGAGACGAGTGCGAAGAAGCCGAGGTGTAAAAACAAGAGAAGTAGAACTGGGGATTCACTGAGTCAGGAGTCTGGGCACAACTTCCCCCAGGAGCAAGGGCTGACAGCTGGGCAGTGAGCAGACATTAGCTATGGGTCCCCAATTTAAATAAAACTTGAACAGCAAAAGAATTGTGAGCAATAAAAAGCTCTACAGTGAACACAGCATGGCTCAGGCCAAGGGAGCAAGTAAAACCAAATGAGGTGATGCATTAGGGTCTGAAAACGTCTGAGGGTTTTTTGGCTGTTTTTCTCCATTGCCTTTACAATCAGATGTCACGCACTTTATTTTCTAACTATAATAACACTGTTTTGTTGCAATGCATTTTATATTGACTTTCTATCCATGATGTTGGAGTTTTACTTAGGGTGGTGCAAGGGTTTTTAATTTAAAAAAAAAAAAACTCTGTGCTTAAAAGTTTTGAAATTAAAATTAGAGAAATAATCAAGAATTGTTAATTTGTGAACAACACTAAATGTTTCAAAGGTAGACAAGACCCAAACTAGGAACGGCTATTGCAATGTAAGAAACAACAGTGTTCTTAAATCATTTCAGGGTGGGTGGTCTCAAAACAACTTACAGTTTTTCCAGTTTAGTGCAAAAGCAAGGCAAGTTCAGTAGAAAGCATTCTTTGAGTCTTGAATTCTGACCTTTTCCTGGACTGGTGATAGGTGGTTTGATGCTTCTTTATGACTCTGAGCCGTTGTTCCTACTTAACCATGTGAGCAAAAAGAAGCCAACTGCTAATCTGCATTGAACCGTGATGTTAAGCTTGGATGTGCAAGGGCTTAGCTGTGCTAAACACATTTTTGACTATGATATTTTCAATTTACATATAATACATTTATTAGGCCATAACTCGTCCTTTAAGGAGAACCAGCCCTGGTAAAGATGTTTAGTAACAGGGTAGTTTGCCTGTAAACTTCCATCTTTCCATGACAGTCTTCAGATTCTCCTCAGAACAGTTGCTCAGGAGTTCCTGGCTGGATTCCTTGTGTATCTGATGATAGCTGTGGCTCAAAGAAGCATAATTACCAAAAAGTACTCTGAGGAAATTTGTAAAATTAACAAGACCTGTCCCATTTTACTTCTAAAACTAATCTGAATGATGTGAAATACATCCCAGATCTACTTTTTTCTAATCACAAGGTTTACAATTCTTTTTTTTTTTTTTTTTTTTTTAGGTTTTTGGAGACAGGGTCTCGCTTTGTGGTTCAGGCTGGCCCTCAGCTCAGCCTCAAACTCACATCACAATCCTCCTGCCTCTGCCTCCCGAGTGCTGGGATTACAGGCGTGAGCCACCACGCCCGGCACTGTGGTATGTGGTACTGGTTGCTGCTGGGTGTGGGTCTCCAC
>PVIR01044464.1:0-11203 GCA_004026965.1 Petromus typicus
TCTTCTGCATATATATATGCAACACATTTATTGGTATATTTTAGATATCCATAATGACAATGTTCATCATAGGGAATTTGTACTGGTATACTTTGCTCCTATATGGTATACTTTGCTGCTGCTTTTTTTCCCCCATTCTCATCCCTTTGACCCCTCTTGTTTCTAATTTTTCTTTTAATTCTCTGCTTTTTCTGGCCCCTTTGTTCCTTTCTCCCTTCCCATTTCTTTGATCCCCTTCTCATTTGAACATCTTCCTCCCATTTCCCATTATCTAGTGCACATTTTGTTCCTTATTTCCACTTTTGGTTTTTCATCCCTGAGAAACAGTGCTATATTTAAATGTATATCTGATTCATCTCATTTAAGAGCATGGTCTCAAGGTGCATCCATTTAGCTAGAACTATCTCACGTGTATCTTTCTCTATGGTAGAGCAGTACTCCCGCCTGTAATCCCAGCACTCTGGAGGCAGAGGCAGGAGGATTGCTGTGATGTGAGTTGGAGGCTGAGCTCAGGGCCAGCCTGAACTACAAAGCGAGACCCTGTCTCAAAAAAGAAAAGAAAAAAAAAGCCACATCTATTTTTATTTTATTTTGTTTTATTTTTTTAAGACAGGGTCTCACTTTGTAGTTCAGACTGGCCCCAAACTCACAGCAGTCCTCCTGCCTCTGCTTCCCAAATGCTGGGATTACAGGCATGAGCCACCATGCCCAGCATTGTGGTATGTGATTACTGGGGATTAAACTTGGGACTTTGAGCTTGCCAAGGCATATGCCTGAGCCAAATCCCCAGCCCCAAAGCCATATCTTTATCCATTCATTGGTCGATGGGCATTTGGTCTGCTGATTTTATTTTAAATAGTGTTGTAGTATTTTTAATACTATTTTTTAAATAGTATTGTAGTATTTTAAGTGTTGTAAATTTTCATTTTATTAAAGACATTGCCTAGCTGTCCCAGAATTTTACTGCTTTAGGAAATCTGTCCAAATTATCCTAGCTAAAAGGAGAAATCTTTATTTCTTCTAAATTCTTTAGCATTTGTGGATATCTTATTTAGTTTAGTTGCTTTTGCTCTAGTGGTATATGTGCAGTCTCATTTTTGTAAGTCTTTAACCACTCTGGAGCCCATTTACAGGAAACTTACAGCAAATTCTTTGGGAAAATAAGGTAATATTTTCAAATCATAATGAATCTGTTTTGTAAAATACTAGGATATGTTTATATATACATTTAAAATAAAAAAAATTTTTTTTTGAGACTGGGTCTCGCTTTGTAGTTGAGGCTGGTCCTGAGCTCAGCCTTGAATTCACAGCAATCCTCCTGCCTCTGCCTCCCGAGTGTTGGGATTACAGGTGTGAGCCACCACACCTGGCACTGTGGTATGTAGTACTGATTGTTGGTGAGCATGAGTCCCCAGACCTGGCATTATAGTATGTCATTACTAGGGTTCAAACCCGGACCCTTGCACTTGAAAGGCAGGCACCAGAACCACTGAACTAAATCCCCAGACCTAAAATATTTTTAAAAACCAAAAAGAGTTGTTGGGAAGGTGCAATATTTACATCATCTAGGCTAAAAATGGTTTTGGAGAGAGGAGATGAGTTAGACTAAATTTTGAGTTCCATTATCCTTTAATCCATTTTGTACTGATATAATAAAATACAATAGATGTGTAATATATTAGTAAAAGGAAATTATTTCTTATCCTTCTGGAGGGTAGGAAGTCTCCCCGTATCATGGCACTATATCTGAAATCCTCCTTCCTGCAAACTCACAGCCTTAAGCCCTCTAAAATAATTCAGTTTTTATCAGTTTATGACATCAGAATAGAGCCCTCATGACCTAAATACCTTGCCATCCCACATACAGTGTTGTGTTGGGCAACATATATGTTTAGGAGGACATATTCAAATCATAGCATTTATTAAGCATATTTTATACTAAATCCTGGGCAAAATGTACAATCATTTTGCTACTATAATGAATAATCAATTATCATGTTGCATGATGAGTGATTAAATAACTTCTGTTAATCCCTATGCAACAGTTTTCCTTGTGTATTAGTGAACTTTCCTGTTACTGAGACATAGTGCCCAACATTGACAACTGAAAAGCAGAGAGGTTTAATTTGAACATAGTTTCAGGGGATTTAGTCCCTAATCAGCTGGCAAACCATGGTGGAGGGTATGGCAGAGAAAGGATACTTTGTTGCATCCAGAAAACCAAGAGGGGACTAGTGCTGGCAGAGGGTCAAGAGGCCAGCTATACTACCCACTATCGCATCTCCATGACAACCTACCTAGACACACCGGAAGAATGCTTTAATAGTCCGTCTGGCGGCTCTCAAGCCAACTGAGTTGACACAGTTGGCTAACCACTATGTCCTGTTTTATATGTTATTACAATTTACGATTATATATTAACTCATGTCTGCTTTCCTCATTAGACTATAAACTTGAAAACAGAAGTTTTGCCATCAGTGTGTACCCAGTACTTAACAGTGCATATTTCTTGAATGAAATATGGAGAATCTTAGGAGCCCATAATTTACATTAGAAGTAGCTTCCCAGGAAGAATGCCTCAGATAGAGGGAATACCACATCCAAGGCTAAGAAAGAGGAGTCTTGCTTTATTGAGGAAAGTTCCTTAGAGTGGCTATTGCACACAATTGGAGATTAGAAATGGCCAGGTGTGAAGTGAGAAAACAAAGAGGTGAATCTTGAAGGCCTTGTAAAACTATTAGGTAGTTTGGATTTTCGTCTTGGTAGTATTGAGGTGTCACTGAGGATTTTAAAGAGGAGAGAGGGTTGGTCAGCTTTGGTTTTTAGAAAGATTGCTGTGGGTACACTGGGGAAAATGGGTAAGAAACGGGGAAGAGCAAGGCAGTAAGATGAATGAGGAGGGGCTTCTTTTTGGTGGGGGGGACAGGATCTCACTTTGTAGTCCAGGCTGGTCCTGAACTTTGCCTCGAACTCACCAATCCTCCTTCCTCTGCCTTCCAAGGGCTGGGATTACAGGCGTGAGCCATCACACCTGGCATTGCGGTATGTGGTACTGATTGCTAGTATGCATGAATCATCACACCCAGCATTGTTGTATGGTTACTGGGGATCAAACCTGGGCCCTTGTGCTTCACAGCCAGGTGTGGGAAACACTGAGCTAAATCCCCAGTCGTTGGGAGGGTTTTTGCAATAATTGAATTAGATGTATGTGATGGCCTGCACTAAGGAAATAGTAATGAGGATGGAGAGTGATGAGTGAGTTTGAAAATTATTTAGAAAGTAAAATCAATTGGACATGGAGTTGGAGTATGGCTCCCAAATGGGAGAGGAATGAAGTCGAGAGTGCTCAGGTTTCAGCTTTGGTTGAAGGTATCTGCAGATAAAAGTTAATATGCTAGGCATAAGACTCTCGTTCTTAGAATACCCTTACAAAACTGGCATTTGACTAGCATCTGGGAACTTATTGTTAACACTTATCCACACTAATATAAAGCTGTCTTTAAAAGACACTATGCCTAGTATGGTTTATAGTAAACCCTTCCTTCCCTCCTTCCTTCCTTGCTTCCCTCCTTCCTTCCACCCCTCCTTCCCTCCTTCCTTCCTTCCTTCCTTCCTCCCTGAAATCTAGAATTTTGGTACATGCTAGGCAAAAGGTGTCTTCTATGTGACCTGCTGTCACTAAAATCCTTACTCACTGAGTCTCCAAGACCTTCTTTGATATGTTGTACTTCACATAGGTTGTTACAACTATTCTGGTTTGGACATGTGGTATATATGTGTTGTCTAGTACTCAGGACCATGTTCTGGGCTGGAGATACAGATTTTAACATGATTTGGGTAGTATTTGATACCAAGGCAATTAAATGAAATTGCCAAGGGAGTGTGAAACCTTGGAGACATGGACATTGAAAGACTGAACATAGACAGAAGAGTTGAAGGAGTTAAATGAGAAGCCAGAGAGATGGGAAGAAAATAAGAAAAGGATCCCATTGGCTTTTTAAAATCCCTTAATTAGTTCTGTGGGAAGAAGAACACCTCCAAAGAAATCAAGGGATGGATTTGTTTGAAGACAAACAAATTAGTCGACAGTGCAAAAGGGTAGCATGAGGTCAAATAAGAACTCATAAACTGGGTTGCATAACAGAGAGGTTGTTGGTGACCTAAGCAAGACCAATTTTAGTAGAATTTGGTTTTGCTTTTGATACTGAGCCTTGCTACATTGGCTATGATGATCTTCAACTTGAGATTCTACTTCAGCCCCCTGCTTCAGCTGGGATTACAGATGTGTACCATCGCAGCTGGCTATCTTCTTTGCTTTTCTTTTATAGTCATGGGGACAAGGTCCAGAGCTACTTGTGCATTGTAGACAGGTACTCTCCCACTTTGTTGTGTCCCCCATGCCATTTTTATTGAATTTGGGAGCACATGGTTCCATAAAAGAAATGATAAAAGGTCCTCCATGATAGATAAAACGATAAAAGGGATAGGGATCATGTCTGATGAACAAATTTGTAATGTAATCTCATTGTAATCTAATAAATTAAGAAGAAGGAGAGGGAATAATAAGTAAGGGTGACAGGAAATTGATTTGCTAAGAACAACAATTTATAGTTTTATTAAATTTAGAGAATATCAAATTGATCACTTGAACAGATAGAAAAACTGAGGTCCAGAAAAAGAAACATCTCAGCCAGGGTCCTGTAGATGGGTAGAATCAGCTGAATGGTTACAGATCACAAAAATAATCTTGATTTCAGTGACTGTTAGCTGGTACTTCTAATATTAAATGGTGGTATATACAGTCAAGGAGTTATTTGTTGGAGGCTGAAGGCGAGCAGCTTTTGTCATGATTCCAGATTGGATGTGTCAAACAAAATTTATTTTTATTTTCTACTAACAGTACTCGATTGGCCTCTCTCTTTGGACTGGATCAGGCAGCTGCTGGCCATGGAAATGAATTCTTCCAGTACACAGCCCCCAAACAGCCTAAGAAAGGCCAGGGAACAACAGCAACAGGTAAGTTATGAGATGTTAGGATTGTACCTCCCCAAGTGAGTTAGAATGGGAAGCAGCCTTCCAAAAGTGGCTTGCCAGGTCATGCACCCTTCCCAGTTTGGCTAAGCTCACCACTAATGGCAGATGGCTCTTTAAGCTATGAGGTCCTGGACTTTAGCAGCTAGCTAGCGTGCTCTTAGTTGGGAATTGGTAGAGAAGGCTGCAGGGGAGCTTTGTCGCTCTGTAGTGACATCAGTCTCCAAGTCTCTGCTTAAGGCACTGTTCAATGTGCTGGTGAGAAAAAAAAAATTAATTTTTACTTGCATAAGTTAGCTATGTGCTGAATTTACCCAGTTAGACAGTGACAGGCACTAAGTAAGTCCTGCATCTTTTATCTTGCAGGGTGCAGGAAACATTTATTGAATGAACTGCTCCAAAGGAGAGAAAGACATATTTAGAAATATTTCTAAACCTATTATACATTTACACTTAAGTGTTTTATGTAGATTGTCTTACTTCATTCTCAGAACAGTCCTATGAAATAGTGACATGACCAGATTTTAGAGGCGTAGAGTGTTTAGTGACTTGATCAAGGTTAACATAATAAGTGACAGAATTAAATACTTTTTTTTTTTAGTTTTTTGAGACAGAGTCTCGCTTTGTAGTTCAGGCTTGTCCTGAACTCAGCCTCGAACTCAACCATCTTCCTGCCTCAGCCTTTTGAGTGCTGGGATTGCAGGCGTGAGCCACCACGTCCAGCACTGTGGTATGTAGTACTGATTGCTGGCAGGCATGAATCTCAACACCCAGTATTGTTGTATGTGGTTACCAGGGATGGAACCTGAGCCCTTGTTCTTCCACGGCAGTTACTAGAACCACTTAGCTAAATCCCTAGCCCTAGAATTAAAATTTTAACCCTGACATGGCTGACAGCAAAGCTTTTATTCTTTCCTCTACAAGAAGAAAAAACAGTTTACCCCGCCGCTACACACTGTGTGCTTTGTACTCACTGACAACACACTTGTGAGTGTGGTTTCTCTCCATACAGCTAACATCAACTGGGTACTCTGTAATTCAGTTTACTTCTTACTACCCAGAGGTACTGTCAGATGCCATAGACCATGGCCTTGGTTCCATAAGAGAGTCTCTGCTTCAGAAACTAGTCATTAATTTGAGCCATCAGTGCTTCTTACTGATCAGCTGCAAACCAGAGTTCCCATGATGCCCACTCCTTGGGTTCAGTTAATTTGCTGGACTCTCATAGAACTGAGGGATACATTTTTTAAAGTTTGCTAATTTGCTCTAAAGGACATTATGAAGATACAGATGAACAGTGAGATAGAGAGATAATAGGGCAAGGTTTGGGGAGTAGGATTTGCAAGGACCATCCATATCTTCTCTGAGTATACCACCTGCCCACCATCCCATGTTCAGTAACCCAGAAGCTCATCCGATCTTGTTGCCTAAGAGGTTTTTGGTTTGTTTGTTTTAGGTTCAGGGTCTTGCTCTATAATTCAGGTTGGCTTTAAACTAACTATGTAGCCCAGGCTAGCCTTGCACTCAGGTTATTCTCCTGCCTCATCCACCTGAGTGCTGGGATTACAGGCATGCAACATCATACCCTGCTGTCTAAGAGTTTTTATAGAGCTTGGTTGTCCCCTATTTCCTAAAGATTCGGGAGTGAAGCTGAAAGTTATGACCTTCTAATCCTCTCATCACTTATACTTTTTGGTGACTGCCTCATCCTGAGACTCAGGGCCATGCTCTAAGTCACCTCAATAGTATTATCAAAAGATAAAATTACAGTACTAGGCATGGTGCCACACATTGTAATACTAGCCCTCTGGAGGCTGAGGCAGGAGTTTGAGACCAGCCTGGGCTACTTACTGAGTTCAAGGCCAGCCTGAACTACAAGGTGAGGCCCTGTCTCAGACAAAACGCTTTTCCTCTTGTACTTGTGAAAGCATCATAGGTCACCAGCAGCTCTACTGGAACCACTTAGAGAAAGTTGGCCAGAACTCCTACTCTATCCTTATCTACTCAAACCAAGGTGGTCTAATCTGGAAATACAGCCTGAACATGTACCACTAGTACTTCCATCAGTCAGTGAAGGATATCAGCTTCATTAAGCTGGACTAAGTGATCTTCTCTTGATGGATTACCTAGGACATCCACTTAGTGAAAGAGACCAGGCTAACTCTCATTAAATAAAAAATTTGAAAGCTTTTTTATAAAAGATAAAATTATAGCAGATTTAGTTTTAAGATCTTTCTTACAGAGCTTTTATTCACCATTCTGGAATTAGCCAATGCCTCGTTCTCTAAAAATGGAACGTTCTGATATGTTCAATAGAGATGAGCTTTATGGGTTGAAAAAAACCCAAGAAAATAGAAACAATGAAAAGTTGGCCTGTCATTTCAAAGTTTATTTCCTTGTAAAAGAAGAAACTTCCTTGCCATGCTGGTGAAAACTGGTTTGTTTGGAGGTTGGCCTATTCTTATCTCTGATGATTTTCTTGGAAGGTCAGATAAACAACTCCAGTTTTGCCTTGGTGATATGCATGAGTGATTCTGTTTTGGTTAGGTCAGTTGGGCCTAGTGAGAAGCCACAAAGCTTGCATAGTATTAGCATATGTAGGCAGAAAACGGAAGCAGTGGCATGTCTTAATCTGAATGGGAGGATTCCAGAATAGCCTGCATGTGTTTATGGAAAGTATCGCAGGCAGACTAACATTGGAAAGAATTTTGCCTCATCTAGTTGTGGAGAAGTACACGAAGTTGCTGATGGGGGTTAGAAGAGCTGGACAGCCAAACGTGTTGGGACATATCTAATCCCATGTCTCTGGGATACTAAGGCAGGAAGATGGTAAATTTAGCCTACTGGGGGAAGCTTGGCAACTGAGCGAGACCCTGGCTCAAAATTTTGAAGAACTGAAAGGGCTTGGATTGTAGCTCAGTGCAAAACCCTGGGTTCAGTCCCAATACCACCAAAACAAAAGCTAGAGCAGTTTTGCTGCTGTGAACTTTTGAAAATAATTCGCCCGGGAGGGTGACTTTCCAAGGTAAGCACTTGATGGCAGTGGCATATAAACTGAGGGTAGATATATTGAAGTGAAAAAAAAAGATACATGCAGATTAAAAGTAGAGACAGACCCAAGAAGTATCAGGAGGAAGCCACCACATTTTGGGCCTTTATATGAAAACAGCTGAGGAGGGTATTCTGTGAAGTTAGAATTCTAAAATTTAGTTTAAAAAAAAAAAGAATCATGCTGGGCGTGATGGTTCATACCTATAATCCCCAGCACTCAGGAGGTAGAGGCAGAAGAATTACCTCAAGTTTGAGGCCAGCCTGGGCTATCTAGTGAGTTCAGGACCAGCCTAAACTGCAAAGCAAGATCCTGTCTAGAAAACAAAACAAAACAAAAGGCTAAACATATAAAATAGCAAGAGAAGAGTATCAAGGTTAGTTCCTATGAAAGATACTGTAAGAACAAAGAACAAAGCAGAATAACATCCTTCTATAACATGAGAGCTCTGTTTGATATCTCTTGCCTAATAAAGCAAACACATTTCAACACAATATTAAGAAAATAAAGCTGGATGTGGTACTGTGTGCCTATAATGCCAGCACTCTGAGAGGACTGCAAATCCAAATCGAGCTTGGGCACCTTAGTTATTTCGCAGCACTCTGTCTGAAAATAAAAAAGGATAGAGAATGGTAGCTCAATGCAAGGGCCCTGGATTCAATCCCTATCACTAAGAAAAAATATATATATGAATGACATGAAATGAAACATAAATGAGAATTAGAAAAGTGACAATGCTCAGGCAGGCATTTAGGAAGTAAAGAATAAACTATAAGGAGCATGAGAAGGAATAAACACATTAAGGAAAGGAAGATGTCTTGGTGTATGGTTAATTTTCTTTTAAAAAGTAAAGAAACTACAGAGTTTATGTGTATAAAGTACTAGGAATAAAAATCAAATTACTAATGTTCAGTTTTGATTAGTAGTGCTATGGGTCATTTTACTTTCTTTATGCCTTTGTTTTCTAAATACAACGTACTTATCCTCTGATATAAAAAATAAAAAACCATCAATACAAAAAAAGAAAACGAATGCTTTTTTTTTTGGCATTGGGGATAGAACTCGGGATTTACACTTGCAAGACACACACCAGAACCACTGAGAGCTAAATTCCCGGCCTTTGTGTGTTTGTTTTTGAGCAAAAGTACCTTTGAAAATAAGTTTGTTGATTGTTATCTTAATATTCTAACAGCATATTCACCTAGTAAATGTAAATAAACAGTTATTCTTTTTGGTTCTAAGTATTGAACCCAAGGCCTTGTTTATACTGAGCACTTACTTGTCTAACACTGGGCTATATCTGCAGGCTGCAGTTTATTAATATACTATTTTAAAACATGAATGTTATTCTGTAGCACCTATGGAGTTAAGTAATGAGTGTCATTTAAATATCATCCTAAATTTCCTGGCCCAGAAGTAAGATGGAAAGAAAAAATAAAGTACATGAACTATGACCTTTTTGCTTTCTAGACAGTGTTTCTTGTCCAGCTAAAAGACTTGTGGTGATGATTTGGGAGTTGGAGTCATGAGTTCTAGTCCTGGGTTTTGCTCCTATTCATATGTAAGGAATTTGGGTGCTTAGACTCTGTTTCCTCATCCCAGATGAGATCGTAAGACTGTTTTGTGGCTCACATGAGGATAATGGCCATCTAAGCATTGTAACCCTAAGTATAGAGTGTAAAGAATAATTTGAAGCTAATTTAATGGTTAAAATCAATTTCAAGCAAGAAATGATTGATAACTTTTCTTCTTATGTTCAGGAAATCAGGCAACCCCAAAACCAGGACCAACCCCTGCAGGCACTTCCACAGTGCTGGTCGCAACAGCAGTCCATGCTTATCGATAGTAAGTAGTTGAAAAGGATAACTCTGAAGTTTGGTAGAGGGGAGGGGACTGCGGTAAAGCTCTTATCTTTTCTTTTTTTTTAGGTTTTTTTTTTTTTTTTTTTTGAGACAGGGTCTCGCTTTATAGTTCAGGCTGGCCCTGAGCTCAGCCTCAAACTCACATCACAGCAATCCTCCTGCCTCTGCCTCCCGAGTGCTGGGATTACAGGCGTGAACCACCACCCCTGGCACTGTGGTATGTGGTACTGGTTGCTGCTGAGCGTGAGTCTCCACACCCAGTATTGTATGTGGTTACCAAGGATCGAACCCGGGTCCTTGTGCTTGCAAGACAGGCTCTGGAACCACTGAGCTAAATCCCCGGCCCTAAAGCTCTTATCTTTTCTCAAAAAGCCTCTCCATTGCAAGCATGTTACTAAGCCCTTCCACACACAAAGCATCAGTAACACATTTTTAATGATTATTTAAAAAATATTTCTTGTGTGGAATTGATACATACTATGTACATTGTATCAGTAACAGTTTTAATATTGTAGTTAGAGATCTCTTCACATAAAACTTGCAGAGACATTGTCTTGTCTACTTTTTTTTTTTTTAGGTTTTTTTGAGACAGGGTCTCGCTTTTTGTGGCTCAGGCTGGCCCTGAGCTCAGCCTCAAACTCACATCACAATCCTCCTGCCTCTGCCTCCCAAGTGCTGGGATTATAGGCGTGAACAACCACGCCCAGCACTGTGGTATGTGGTACTGGTTGCTGCTGGGTGTGAGTCTCCACACCCAGTATTGTTATGTGGTTACCGGGGAATCGAACCCGGGCCCTTGTGCTTGCAAGACAGGTGCCGGAACCACTGAGCTAACTCCCCGGCCCTGCCTTGTCTACTTTTTTTAAGTATTTCTAACCTCAGTAACTGACTTTTTAGGTTCTCAATAAAACTATTCTACTGGGATAACATGAATAGTTGCTATTTAATAGTAAAGAAGTTGTATAAGAGCTTTACACTATAAACAGCTTGCCTTTTTCCCTCTCTAAGGCTGAATGAGTAGATCCCTCATTTTTCTGTGCCACAGAAGAAAGCTGTTCTATGTAATATAGAGGAATATTAATGCTTGTTGTTTTTCTTGTTTCAGTAGCACAAATGGTCAATATGTAAAGCAGGGGAAATTTGGTGCTGCTGTCCTGGGTAACCATGTGGCCAGAGAGGTGAGAATGCCCTGCATTTTAGGTCTATTAATAATAGTAATAATAAATAATACTAGTGAGCTGGATTTTAACCTGGGTTTGCT
>PVIR01044466.1:0-11199 GCA_004026965.1 Petromus typicus
CTGCTGGGTGTGAGTCTCCACACCCAGTATTGTTATGTGGTTACCGGATCGAACCCGGGTCCTTGCGCTTGCAAGACAGGCGCCGGAACCACTGAGCTAACTCCCCAGTCCGACAATTGGTTCTTCAATACAATGGATTCAAAAAGTAGTGAACTTCTCACATTTCAACTTAACAATGCCACAAAGAATTAACCAGAGCTAGCTGGGCTGCTTCGCCCTGCGGACAAATGAGGCTTCCACAGATCTTAAGCAATGTAGGCTAGAACCAGAAAGGTCTGTCATGTGCACAAACTCTCTTTCAATTCCACCTTCCTTTCCCTCTTCTGATGCCTCTGTCAAAGTTAACATAAAATCCTGACCTCTTTCTAGTCTTAAATTCACAGCTATGTTGATCAGCAAGCACCCTGGGGAGCCTACTTGCTGTATACACGTCTCTTCAACTTAGAAAAGCTCTTTTGAGCTTCTATGTCTGTTCACATTTAACTCTAAGATTTAACATGTTGCATTTCAAATTCTGTTCAATACATGTGTAGCTCAGCCTACCCAGGACTGCGGTGAGCCACTACTAAAGCTGCTTAATACTGAAATATATGCTTTTTATACCCATTCTTTTTCTAAAAGAAATTCCAGAGAAGAGAACTTTCACTTGTTGCTTAACTTTATTTACCAGGTGCTGTATAATTCAGAAGAGACAGGAAAAGAAACTGACATTTATAGAGAAAAGCAATGGTCCAAACCCAAACAATATCATAGTTCAGATGTGAAGATACTTTTCAAAGCTATACCTCAGATCCTGATCAAATTTTGAACATCTATAACCAATACTCTTTAGATTGTAGGACTTGTACTGTCCCCAACATTTAATGGATTTAAAAGTAGCTTTTAATATAAATCTGATTACACCTTGTCCACTCTACTATTCATTCGACTTTAAAACAAGGAAATTTTAGCTGTCTGGCACATCATGGAAAAAATAGCAAAAAGCTCTTCACCAACAAAACTGAATGAAGCTTTCTATCTAAGCACAGGAGAAATGACCACATGGTAGGAATCCAAACATCAGGTGGCTGGTTTAGACACGCGGCTCTAAAAGCTGATCATGCATTCATACGAATCAGGAGGAGACACTTTTAAAATCCGGGGCTTTAAATGTCATAGTGCAGGAGTTATTAATTCTCAGGCTATCTTATTTTGACTGATAACTAACATATATAACTTCTATCTGTAAAATATTTTCAGCCAATTATTATGGCCTTAGAAAGTTTTCTTCTTTACTTTAGATAGAAGCTACTGTTATCAGCCAATGATGTAAAATTTATAAATCTGATTCCAAATCTAACAAAGACTGAAGATTCAGACTGAAGCACCAGGAATAACCTAAAAGATAAAACCTATAATATAATGTCTAGTTTTTCATAGCTAGTCACAATTTGTATAAGAACAAAACAAAATTTATTTTGAAAGGAATTTTTACACTCTGATGCATCAGGTAACTCTGTCTACATCATGCAACTCTTACAAAGTAGCCATTAATTACAATTCTGCCCAACGTTTCCATGGATGAACAGTGCACCAGAATGAAAACCGAGTTACTAAGACTCTTGAATCCTTGAAAAAAGAAAATAGGCTTTATCCATTTAATGTGACACATAAACTGCTTAATAATATGAGTTGAAATCAAGCTATGATAGTCTTCAGAAGGTCATTGAGAGATCTTTGGTAAAGCAAGGGAAGAAGCTGGGCTCTGTGGCACACAGCTGTACTTCCAGAACTCGGAAGGCTGAGGCAAGAGGCTGGCTGTGAGTTTGAGGCCTGCCTGGGCTACATAGTGAGTCAAAGCCAGCCTAGACTGTATAGTGAGGCCCTGCCTCAATGCACTCCCAAAAAGAAATAGCAAGGGAAGAAAGAAAAGTATTTTAGGTACTTTAGGTATCTAGTATTATTTAGAAAATAATGCATATATTTCCAAAACCGTCAAGAAAATTATACTCTTCAAAGAAAAATTAATCTCTTAGGAAAAGCAGTTAAGTGATCAATAATTTCAAAAAGTATATCAGCAGATACTTTAAAAAACCCACAGAAGTAAGGTCCAGGATTTACCCAATTCAGTATACAGCAACAACTAATTTACAAGTTAAACCAGCATATCCTAGCAAATTGCATCAAAAACATACACATACACCAAAATCTTTTATAAAGGAGAAAGAACAATAATAAACAGTGCTAATAATTCTATCTTCTTTATAAGTTCAAGATAAGAGCAAATCTATCCTGATTGTTCCCCTCTTTTATCCTAGTTCCTCTCCCTCCAGTAACTACTACAACTACTAGATATCATTTGGCCTATACTTGCTGTTTGCAACAATTAGGTACTCCATGCAAACTTAAATTTAAAATCATTAGCCACTAATATTGCTGTCAACACATTTATCTCTATTGTTGCTATACAACAATTTAGCACAAATAAGAGAACGACTTTTTTCTTTAAAAGTTTTCTTATAATAAGCTTGTCATGCATCCCATGGGACAAAATGGAACACATACAAAGAGCTGCTAATTAGCATTCAGAAAGAGGATATTTTTGCTTGCACAGGTCTGTCTCCAGGCATTTTCCAAAAGTATGTCTCTTTTCAAGTGTAAAACAATTTTATTCTCAACATGCCTCACAGAAATGCAATGCTGATATAAAGGCTCTTTCTAATTCATAACATTTCACCGATACCCCCCACTTCTGAAAAGCTCTAAGTGTTCAAGTACATTTTTGTATTATCTCACTTCATCTTTGCAAGTCTGTATGGGGCAGGCCGATGTTCCACAGGTAAGGTTAGAGATCAGAGGCAGCACCTTAGAATCATCAGTACAAGGAAATACACAGACTTAGCTTACAATGGAGCACTGCTAGTGATTCTCATTAGAAATTAAATGTACAGTCTGCACATAACCAAACAGCAGGGACTTACACACACATTATTATCTGAAGACAAAAAAATAAAGGGAATTCTAAAAGGCATCAAATGACACAAAGTATTATATATAATACAGCAAAAAAGATAGCATAAAAAAATACCTAGAAGTGAAGTACTTTTCTCTCATAAGAGAAAATAAAAAAGATGTTTTTAAAAAATGTTTCTTTTAACTTATACAAAAGAAAAAATACTTGAGTGAACACATTTGAGGAGGGTCACCGGAAAGAGTTAGCAAGAGACAAGAAAGATAAGGAAGAAGGAATCTAATGATTACTAGGCCAGCCTAACTTTGTCATTCATTCAATCAATATTACTGGCAGAAGCTTCAAACCAAAGTACTCTAAGAAATACTAGGATGAGCAGGAAAAAACTGTTGCATTCAAGCAGCATACAGCCTAATGAAAAAATAATATAGACACACAAAAAACATTCACTTATTAACTGAGGTAGATGTACTTGATAAATTATCTCTAGGAAAGATGATTTTACTGAATTATTTTTAACTTTTCTTCTTTTACTAACATTTGAGCTGATTTATTCAATTAAAAAAACATTCACTTATTAATTTTTTCCTGATAGGTGCAGTAAAATAGTAAATTTGGAAATGTGAGAAATACAAAGATGAATATGACACAGCCTAGCCTCCAAGCTAGTGTCCCCGGGTAGACTTGTTAACAAAGGTGTGCAAGTTTTGGATGAAAAACATCACAAGTACAAGAGCAGAGGCCCAAATAATATGCCACAGTAATTCTAAAGAGGGAGAAAGGATTAATAATGAGGGGTTTGGGGAAGAAGACAGAGGGTAGACCGATAGATTTTACAAGTTTTTTGGGTGCCGCTGATTGGGGAGGAAAGATAAGTCTAAATGAGGGTGAAATCTATAACAGGACAAACTCTGGAAAGGGAAGAAAGTTGGAAGTGTGGGGCGGGTTGATCAGTGAGTGTACAATGTTTTTTGGAGGGATTGCCTGTATAGTGTACAGTGGGAGGGACAGGAAGTCAGATCACAGGGGCCCTCATGTAAGCCTAAAGACCTCTTGTGATTCATGAGATATGAGACACATGAAAAGGTATGTACAGTATCTTAAAAGAGTTCTAAAGTCAATAATAATAAAAGAAGGGAAAATTAGATTTATAACTAAAGAATAGATATTCAGTTACCCTGAAGGTCCAACGTGATACTGATGAGCTCTTCTAGATTACATAAACTGACAAAAGTCAATGCTTCAGCCAAGCCACGCAGTCTTTGCTGGGTGCCACTCTGCCTAAATCCTGGAACTCACTCAATTTTGGTGTCATTGGTGGTAGAGTGTGAGCACAGAGCCTTGTACAAGTGCAGTACAACCATCTAGCTATACCTCCAGCCCTGTCATTTTTTTCTAATTATAAAATAAAGTTCACTGTAGAAAATCTAGTCTTGTCAATTTTAATAGTGACATAATAACTTTCAATATGAATACAATAATATTAACTGCTATAATTTTACAAAGGTGGTGTGCCCAGAACTAGCTTAATGTTCAAGACCAGTATGAATTAGTCCAAAGATAATACTGATCTTTCAAAGAATCACTTGAGGATATACTCCTAAAAACCAAAGACACTGATTCTAGATTATCTATAGGATTTTCCTGGAATGGAGGAGTCAAAGAAACCTAAAACAATCTCTAGATTCACAAAAATTTACAAAAATCTCAATACAGTAAGAAATATGGACTACTAGATGGGTATTCATCTTACAGATATGCATACTCATTTTAGGTAAGGGCATATTTATAGATAAATTTATTTTTATCTGGAATACATTGCATTACCTGAGTACATTAATTTTCACATAAATGAGTCTGAATGAACTAAAATTGAACTCAGAAAACCAAAGAGTCATACACTTCTGAGTAGGTTATATATTATGGCACCTTGATGTAGATTAAGAACAAGAGCTTCAAACTCAATCAGAACTAGTATATATATATTGGTTATGATCCCCTGTACCTGTGTAACCTTCAGAAAATTACCTGTTCTAAGATTTAGGAAAACAGACATAATTAAGACCTGTGAGAATCAAATATAAAAATGAATATATGAAAGACTGTCATTAACTGGCAGTTACATGATACCACTTCATACAGAAATATAGTCCCTGAGAAATCAGTATTTTTAATTCCTTTTATAGATTATAAAATATACCTGTTCGTTGTTGTTATAGTATGTAGCTAGATGTCCCCTCAAAGCCTCAACACTCATAGGCAGGTCTTCATGGAGCTGGCTGGATCTAGGGTGTGTGATAAAAGGCGTCTGGTACTAAATTAATACTGATGTGAATTAGCATAGTTGTAGGTGTGGATAATGGAAAGCTCATCCTGAGTGTGGAATACCAGCCAATAGGCTTGTATCCTGGAGGGAATAAAAGGGAAAGGGAGGCCTCTTCTGCTTCTGCTGCTGTTGCCTGCTGTCTTCTGCCTGCCACACCACAAACTGTTTCTCTCCTGCCACATACCTGTGCCATGCCACCCTTGCTCAGAAGTAGCTGACTATAAGCTGAAATATCTACAAACTGTGAGATGAAATAAACTTTTCCTCCTTTAACTTGTGGATATCAATTATTTTCTCCTAGCAATAAGAATGTAACTGAGACAGTTATGGTGAATTTAGAAAGTTCTGATATTCATTTTAATCCCATAATCCGGAAGTAACTAAATCCACCAATTTTCAAAAGTACGTTTTGCAACTAGAGCAATAAAAAAGAGATTAGATTTAGGGAGTAAAATACATGTTAATTTTTTTGTTTTTTTGTTTCATTTTCAGATTTCTTTTCCTTATGGAAAAAAAAGCAAAGAAAAGGTTTGGTGCTCTCTGGAATGTTCTGTCATGCATCTTATCTACTCATCAAGGATCACATCTATGAAAAAGTTTCACATTCCCCACAAGCCCATAGTCTCTCCCTCCTTCTCACCCCTCCCCATTATGGGGGGGAGGTTTAAATTCTCACGCAGCCCCTCTGGGCTATAGTCCTGATGTTCTCTTCTGACCAGTCAGTCTCCTACTTCTTACCCTGCTCTAACTCCTAAAACTGAGCTTATACACAGAATCAGTGTGCCTGACAAACCGATACATTTTCCAGAAACAAAACCTACAGTTCCCATCAAATTTTTAAAACAGGTCTGACCGTAAAAAAACAAAATAAAATAAGGAAAAGACTATGGTTTATTTATCATTGGATAGCCAGTGTTTGACAATAGTATTTTGCAAAGGGCTACAAAATTTTGATGTAAATTTTTATTAATAAAATATAAAATCAGATTGATTTTTTTTTTTTTTTGAGACAGGGTCTCGCTTTATGGTTCAGGCTGGCCCTGAGCTCAGCCTCCAACTCACATCACAGCATTCCTCCTGCCTCTGCCTCCCGAGTGCTGGGATTACAGGCGTGAGCCACCACGCCCGGCACTGTGGTGTGTGGTACTGGTTGCTGCTAGGGTGAGTCTCCACACCCAGTATGGTATGTGGTTACCGGGGATCAAACCCAGGTCCTTGCGCTTGCAGGAGAGGGGCCAGAACCACTGAGCTAACTCCCCAGCCCAGTTTAATATTTTTAAGAGGAATTCTCAAAAGCATTTTCCTCTTCAGTCTGCTAGTCGTTTTTTTAGGGGGTGGATCTTCAGTATTAGTGTGAAAATACTGTTTTTGAAACAGAATGGGGGTTGCTAGGTGCTGGGGGGATGGAGATGAAGAGTTCCATTTGAAAGTAGGGCAAGGAAATTGTGTTTGGAAAGGCAAAAATTCTAGAAATGGATGACCTTTATTTGAATGTAGCTAATACTACTAAATAGTTATGTGTACTTTACCACCACACCACACACACACAAAAAAAACCCAAGATGCTTTATTCTTATGCAATATTAATCTCCTACTACATAACTCTTACATATTAGCTAAATTTTAGGATGTTAGAAAGAAAGTTTTAGGCTATAAAAAAGAAAGGAGAAAGAAATCCTAACCTTAGTCTATATACATGGTTGGTTTTGGAACACAAAAACAAATTAATGTAGGGTAACTTAATTATAAATCTTGTCCAAATAGCTGATTCTTACCTTGTGGGGAAAAAAACTAAACAAAGAATTGCTTAAGGACTTAATTTTATCTGTATGAAGTACATTAAATTTTTCTAGGTACCAAGTCACTACTCAGGGCATAAATGATAATTTAGCCCATTAAAAATGAATTTATGTAAATATGCAGGAAGCCTGCAATAGGCATTTCAAAGGATCAGAAGAACATTTTACTTAATGAACACTTAAACTTGTCATCTCCCAGAATTACTTTAAAAAGGAAAGGAAAAGCAGACTGTACACCTCTGCTATTCTCCTGCAGCTAATCTTACAAGAGCAACCTTTTAGCTCAGTCCTGCCAAACAGATGGATCTATGATGCAGTGGTACTGGCCAAATGACCATCCTGGTCATGAACCAGGCCAATGCCCTGAGAGAGAAGGTAAGCCCCAGAGTCAGCAGCTCCAACGAGGAACAACAGAACTGGCCAGCAGTGCTAGCTACAAGAAAAGCCCAAAGCTATTGTAAACTACAGAAAGACAATGGGGTTTTCAACCAAAAATGACTCCTTCATGGCAGGGTAGAAGAGTTAGACAAGAAACCCAGTGCACGGCTGGGGATTGATTGATTGATTGATTGATTGATTGATTTTTAGGTTTTTTGAGATAGGGTGTCACTTTTGGGGTTCAGGCTGGCCCTGAGCTCAGCCTCAAACTCATATCACAGCAATCCTCCTGCCTCTGCCTCCCAAGTGCTGGGATTACAGGTGTGAGCCACCACACCCAGCACTGTGGTATGTGGTACTAGTTGCTGCTGGGCGTGAGTCTCCACACCCAGTATGGTATGTGGTTACCGGGGATCGAACCCGGTCCTTGCGCTTGCAAGACAGGTGCCGGAACCACTGAGCTAACTCCCCAAGGGCTGGGGATTTAGCTCATGGTTCTGGCATCTGCCTTGCAAGCAAAAGATCCTGAGTTCAATCCCCAGTAACCACATACTACAATGCCAATCCGTACTACATTCCACAAAGCTGGATGTGGTAGTTCGCACCAGCAATCACAGCACTCGGAAGGAAGAGGCAGGAGGTTTGCTGTGATTTCGAGGCCAATCTAGGCTACATAGTGAGCTCAGGGCCAGCCTAAACTACAAAACGAGACCCTGTCTCAAAAAAAAAAGAAACAGTACAATGCCTGACTTATCAGCAGACAATGTTTACGTGGGCTGCACTTGGGCCGGGGTTGATTCAGACGAGGCCACAAAATAATTACAGAACAACTCATGAGATGTTTTAAGTTCAGGCAGGAAGTATATGGGACCTTCCTTTCACTGAGAGAAATCAGTCCTGGCATGTGTGGCTTTCAGTGGAGCCTGAATCTGAAAGTGTTGGCATTAAATACAACAGTCTGCTTGAATCCTTTGCCTGTAGCCTACAACCAGCAGAGCCCAGAAAGCCTATTGCCCTTCCTACTTACCAGTGTTAGCAAGGACATGCTCTGATTCAAATGGATGCCACAGGATCGGGCATATGAACACAAAGGCCCCTGGGGCACGGAAGGAACCTCACAAATCCACAGGCTATTAAGAGGAAAAAAAAATCACGACTTCCTGGATTCCAGGAAAGAAACAAATCACTCAAAAGCTCGGGAGAATTCTTTTTTTTTTTTTTTAATCAACTCGTTTTTTCTTTCCTTTTCTCTATTTTTTTTTTTTTTAGATTTATTCACTCTTTCTTCTACTTTCTTTATTCCCTTTCACTCACTGATTGTTAAGGTATTGTCAATGTCCAGTTTGTCTTTGATGCTGATTTTATTACTATGGCCAAGATGACATAGTTGATCCTATCAATTGGCTTTCTCTGTCAGTATCTAGATTGTCTTGGTGTCATTAAACCACACTGTGGCCCACTCCTAGAGAACTGTATACTGAGCCAAATAAACTACAGCCTTCCCTTCCAAATACATGGAAGTATTGAGGTTCTGAGACAAAGGCAAAGATCTATACAAAGTTAGCTATACTTAGAACACACTGGGAAAGCAGACACTAACAAAAAGACCTCTACACTTGCAACAAAGATTGCTAGTCTACACAATTTGCAAGCCTCAGCACACACCCAAAAATAAACAAAAATAAAATAGAGCAAGAAAGGACAAAGCCACAAAAATTCCTGTAAAGACTCTTAACCTCTCCACCAAAGCTGATCTATAGGGCATCAAGGAAAAGAAAACCAAAACCTTTACAGTTTATTATTAAAAAATAATGTGGGAGATTAAAAAAAAAAGATCAATAAGGTGCTTGGAGAGTTCAAGGAAGATATAACTAAACTTAATGAACCTAATAGAATAATCAGTGAGTATACAGAAGACAGTAATAAAAAGCTAGTGGAGCTAAATAAAATGATACAAAACATAAATCTCTAGCGTAGAAAAGAATTAGACTCCATAAAAAAGTACCAAACAGAAATTCAGGAGATGAAAACTTCTATCGAGTGACCGATGGAGGTCAGAGGTCATAACTAGAAGACAAGGCTGTTGTCAGTAACCAATTAATTATTGAAAGATATTTTCAAAACAACAAGAGCATAAGAAAAATGGGTCCAACAGCTGCAAGATGAAACAAAGACTAAAATTAATAAAAATTAGTGAAAAATCAGAAGACAACACAAATGGAAAAAAAATCCTGCTTACTAAAAGGATGCCAGAAAAATTTCCAAATTGGAGAAAATAATTTGACATACAGAAAAGTCAGGCACTGATAAAACCCAAATAACTATTATCTGTGATAATCAATATAGTGATAGAACAATTGCACAGAAAAATCAACAAAGAAAGAGCAGAATTGAACCAAACTTTCAATCATTCTTAACAGATAAAGCGTTGGACCCAACAACAACAGGATACATATTCTTCGGAGCAGCACATGGACTTTCTCCAAAATAGAACATGTACTAGCCAATGAAGCATGGTTAAATAAATTCAAAAGAATCAAAACTGTGCCATGCACATTATCAAATTATTCAATAATGAAACTAGAAATCAATGGCAAAAGAAACCACAAAAATTATGCAAATGCATGGAAATTAAGCAGTACACTCTTGAATAATCAATGCCCCACAGGGGAAATCAAGCTAGAAATAAGAGTAATGCTTGTACCACCTACTAGAACTTATGAGGCACAAATGGAAACAGTCTTGAGAGAGACGTTCAAAGCTGTGATTGCCCATATCACAAAAAACACAGCCAACCCAAATAAATAACCTAATGATGCATCTCAAGGCCCTAAAAAAACAACAACAGTTCAAATCCAGAGCTAGGACAAGGATGAAAATTCTAAAGATCAGAGCAGAAATTAGTGAAATGGAGACTAAAAACATTTGCAAAGAACCAATGAATTGAAGAGCTGGTTCTTTGAAAAAGTATTCGAAACAGACAAATGCTTAGCAAGCCTTACAATAAAAAAGGAAAAGAACTAAATCAACACAATTATAAATGAAAAGGGAAAAATCACAATAGATACTACTGAAACTCAAAAGATTATTAGCAGCAACTACACAAAACTATGCCAACAAATTAGAGAACTCAGAAGAAATAGATATTTTCCTAGATACATGTGAATTACCAAAGCTGAACCAAGGAGAATGAAAATTCATGAGTAATACAATAACATGTAATGAAATTGAAGCAGCAATTTAAAATTATTGACTAAGAAAATCCAAGTCCTGATGGATTCACTGCCAAATTCTACAGAAACTTCAAAATCTAATGTCAATACTCCTCAAACTCTTCAATAAAACAGAAAGGGAAAGAGTACTCCCAAAGTCATTCCCTGAAATTAGCATTACCCTGAATGCAAAACCAGAGAAAGATCCAAACAAAATAGAGAGCTACAGGTCCAACTCTTTTTTTAAATTTAATTGAAATCTTTATTGGTACATTACATATACACATCATGATTGCACTCAACAATGGGAATTTGTACTAGTAGATGACACAACTTAATTCTCATTTTTTCCCACACCCCTACCCACCTTACCACCCCCATCCCTTATATACATAAACTTTGTTTACTTTCTTTTTTGTTATAATCTCATTGTTTTCCCCCTTTACCCCATTTTGCTTTGAGTATTTTCTATTTCATAATATATAACATACATTCTAGAACTCATTTACATCTTCATTTTCTCATACCAGAGAA
>PVIR01044467.1:0-11463 GCA_004026965.1 Petromus typicus
GCCCGGCACTGTGGTATGTGGTACTGGTTGCTGCTGGGTGTGAGTCTCCACACCCAGTATTGTTATGTGGTTACCAGGGAATCGAACCTGGGCCCTTGCGCTTGCAAGACAGGCGCCGGAACCACTGAGCTAACTCCCCGGCCCATAGAACTTAATCTTTGTATGTATCTTCATGACACTGTTTTGGGGGCTAGGGATGTAGTTCAGTGTTGCTGTGCCTGTTGGCAAGCACAGGTCCTCAGTTGGATTCCAAGTCCTGGGGGGAAAAAAAGAAGGAAACAGAAGTAAAATATACAGTGCTCCTTTGGCTTTTATTCCTTCTTTTCTGAAGGGGAGAAAAAACACCATAGTGTAGTAAATAAGGGCCTTGAAAAAAGTGAAAAGACATGGTTCAAATTCTGTTATTGATTTGATACAGATCTTCAAACAGCTTATTTATACCCCTATGAAAATCATTATCATCATCTATAAGATGAGAATGATAATATCGGTAAGGATCGTTTTAGGGAACCAATGAGAAAACGACATATTGAATACTTAGTGCTCCTAATATAACAAATAACAAAGAAAGTTGGTGCTTATCTTCTTTTGCTTGATAGTTATCCAAAATCCCATTCATATTAGTTTGAAGTACAGAATGACACATCTTACATTCTAGTGGGGTTTAAATACTAAATCTTAGAGCAAATGAAAACATTAATTTTGTTTCATAGGTTATAGAATATCCATATAAGGGCACTGTCAGTGTACAGGTAATGCATAAACTTTTATTCATGAAACAATGAAGAATTACAGTGGGTTAAATAACAGCTTAGAAAACACACTGTATCTACCATACTGGGCATGGAGACTCATGCCCAGCAGCAACCAGTACCACATACCATAGTGCTTGGCTGGGTGGTTCACACCTGTAATCCCAGCACTTGGGAGGCAGAGACAGGAGGATTGCTATGATGTGAGTTGGAGGCTGAGCTCAGGGCCAGCCTGAACCACAAAGCAAGATTCTGTCTCAAAAAACCTAAAAAAAGCCTAAAAAAAAAGAAAATACACTGTATCTATATAAAAGACAAATAAGAGAAAATGTTTAAAAATTCATTCAGTGAGAGCTATAGCTATGTCTTATGTCAGTTGTCAATGTGTTTTTTGTTTTTTGGTTTTTTTTTGGTTTTGTTTTGGAATAGAATAGTAACGAGGTTGAATTCTGCTTTGGAAATTGAACTAAGCAAAGCAGAATTTGTTCTTTTCCTTTGAGAACTATCACATATTATTGTGTTCCATGAATAGTATAATTACTTCCACAATAATAGAAGACTGAACAAGTACAGGTATTGAGTTTTGCATTGCTAACTGTGGGTGAAACCATCATTAAAAGCTTTGTTCTCAGTGTCACCAGAAACTGGCATCATGGTGCTTCACAGTTGCCAACACTTGAGTGTAGTCCCAGAGCAAGACTCTTGCAAATACTTTAAGACAACCTGAAGGAGACTACCCATTTTAGACTGAAACTTTCCTGAAGCCCGTCTTCCCTGCATCACAAACTTCATAAGAACAACTGGTGCCAAGAAATACAGGCGTGCTTCTCAAAAGACAAACCTAGTGATGAATCTTCACTGTAAAGAGTCTCCTTTGTCTCTAAGGCTTTGTATGATGTCAGGTGAGAATGGCTTCCCTTTGGTCTATGGACACCCTTTATTTACCTCCTACATAGCTGTCAGGCATCTTGTCAACTTTAGCAGTGACCAGAGAGAATCAGTGGAGTCAAGCATGGCTCCTGCAATCTTGTCTTATAAGGACAGAGTTTTAATTAGCATAGAGGGTGAATGAAGAGAGGTAGTGAAGTGTGTCTTAGGGGAGAGAACGAGGCACGTCAGAAAACGACTTTAATTATTGTATTCAAAGCATCTGTTATAAATCACATAAAACTTTCAACTAAGTAGTTGAATGCAACATGCTATAGTTCCTAGAAAAAAGTCTGGGCTGATGATATATGTATGATTTTTTTTTGGTCTGATTCTTTCCTGTTTTCCTATTATTCTATTTTCAAATGGTAATATTTATACTGTATCCTTGTATATTGGAAGGATTTAACTGTAATTTTATTTTTAAATTATCTCATAGCTAAGCGTTTGTCTTGAGTCTCAGAAGAGACTTTGGACTTAGACTTTTCAACAATGAGTGCTGGAAATGTTAATATTTTGGTAACTCTAAGAGATGGATTCAATGCACTATGCATGGTTAGATAGATGTGAACCTTTTGGTGGCCAGGGAGAGAATATTAGATCTAAAATTTCCCCTAAGAGTTCATGTGTTTGGAGGTAGGGCCTGGTAGGAAGAAACTGATCACTGGGGGCTCTGAACTAGAATTGTGTATTCATGTCCCTGGTTCCTTTCTTCTGTCTCTGTTTCCTGGCCTCCATAGGGTGAGCAAGATTTTCCTACCACATTCTTCAGATCACTGTTTCTACTTTGAAATGGGCCAGTCATGAATGGATGCCCCCAAACCGAGAGCCATATCAACTCCTCTCTCCTTTAAATTGCAGGTATTAGGTACTTCATCTCAAGTCCCAGAAACTGACTAATGCGACACAGAATAGACCACTTAATTAGGAAAATGTTGATATTAATAAAAAATGTCAGCTACATAGTCTTGATTAAAGTATCTGAAATGTTATTACTCTCATAAATTTAATTTTTATTTTTATTTAAGCAGTATATGAACAATGTAAATTTGTGTGTAACTGAAACTTTGAAAAATATCTTAGCAAAAAATGTAATTTTGACATTTTGAGCTGGAGTATAGAAAAGTGAAGTAATTTATGTACATTATAGATCAGAGATTGAAATCTAGATATACTGAGATTCATTCTTTTTTAAAATCTTTATTGGTACATTAAATATACACATCATGATTTCACTCCATAATGGGGATTTGTACCAGTATAAGACACAACTTAATTCTCATTTTTGCCATAGCCCTACCCACCCTACCAACCCCCCTATATACATAAAATTTGTTTCCTTACTTTTTTGTTACAATCTCAACATTTTCCCCCTTCACCCTATTTTACTTTGAGCATTTTCTATTTCACAATATATAACATACAATGCTAGGACTCATTTACATCTTTATTTTCTCATATCAGAGAAAAGATGCCATATGTACCTATCTGTACCCTATTTATTTCACTTATGAGTATATCCTGAAGGAATGTCCATTTAAGTATAAATGATTCAAACTTATCGTTTTTTATGGCAGAGTAATACTCCATTGTGTAGAAGAACCACAGCTTTTTTATCCAGTCTCCAGTTGATGGACACTTGGGTTGTTTCCAAGATGTAGCAATCACAAATTGGGCTGCTATAAACATGGGTGCACATATGTCACTGTGATATGAGTCTTTTAATTCTTGTGTGTATATACCTAGCAGGGCAATGGCCGGGTCAAATGGGACCTCTAATCCTAGCTTTTTGAGGAATCTCCAAACTGATCTCCACAGGGGTTGTATGAATCTACAGTCCCACCAAGAGTGGAGAAGGGTTCCTTCTTCTCTGCAGCCTCGCCAACATTTGCCGTTGGCTGATTCTGAAATGGCAGCCATCTATGTGGAGTGAGATGAAATCTCAATGTTGTTTTCATCTGCATCTCTCGAATGATTAATGATGTTGAGCATTTCTTCATATGCTTCTTAGTTGCTCTTACCTCTTCCTCTGAAAAATATCTGTTCATTTCAGATGCCCATTTTTGAATTGGGTCATTAAATTTGGGTGGGCTGATTTTTTTGAGCTATTTATATGTTCTAGATAGTAGTCCTTTATCTGAGGAACAACTGGTAAAGATATTTTCCCACACTGCTGTTTGCCTATTTGCACTGTTGGTGGTTTCCTCTGCTGTGCAGAAGCTTTTTAAAGAATGAGGTCCCATTTATTGATTTCCTCAGCCAATTTCTATCCTATAGAAGTTCTGTTCATAAAGTCTTTCCCTAAGCCAATGTCTTCGAGAGTTTTACCTAACCTGTTTTACAGTAGGTTTAGAGTTTCTGTTTTAATATTTAGGTCTCTTATCCACTTTGATTTTAGCTTGGTACACGGTGAAAGAGTTAGATCTAGTTTTAGTCTTTGGCAAGTTAAAGCCCAGTTTTTCCCAGCACCATTTGTTAAAGAGGCTATCTTTCCTCCATTGAGGATTTTTGGCTCCTTTGTCAAGGATGAGGAGGCTCAGTTTATCTGGAATAGTTTCTGGATCTTCTAGTCTACTCCATTGATCCTCGGGTCTCTTCCTTTGCCAGAATCATGCAGTTTTTATCACAGTGGCTTTATAGTATAGTTTCAGGTTCGGAGTTGTGATACCCCCCACCATGTCCCTGTTGGTTAGAATTGCTTTGGCTATTCTAGGTCTTTTGTGGGCTTTTTTAAAAGAATGAGGTCCCATTTGTTGATTTCTTCAGCCAATTACTGTGCTATAGAAGTTTTGTTCATGAAGTCTTTCCCTCAGGCAATGTCTTCGAGAGTTTTACCTAACCTGTTTTGCAACAGGTTTAGAGTGTCTGTTTTAATATTTAGATCTCCTATCCACTTTGATTTTAGCTTGGTACAGTGTGAATGAGTTAGATCTAGTTTTAGTCTTTGGCAAGTTAAAGCCCAGGTTTCCCCAGCACCATTTGTTAAAGAGGCTATTTTTCCTCCATTGAGGATTTTTGGCTCCTTTGTCAAAGACGAGGTGGCTGAGTGTATCTGGAGTAGTTCTGAGATTCCTTCTGATGGCTTTATTCAGTATGAGACCCTCTGATGCAAACTAAAGAGCTGAAACACCAAAATTTACTAAATGCATTTCTTAAACTTGCACTGATATAAACTCAAACACCAAAAGCCAAGAACTCTGGAGTTCTCACGGTCAAAGACAAGCACAATAGGGTTTACTGGCTATGTGGGGGTGGGGGAGCAGCCCACACTGAAGTCAACACTCCCACACTCAGTCATCTACTTTCACAAATACATCTATAAGTAGTGCTTTACTGGCTGTCTAGAGAAACCTAACCCAGTCAAGCTGATACCTTATTACCTAAAAATTAATGATCTCTATTCAGTGTGTGTGTGTGTGTGTGTGTGTGTGTGTGTGTATGTGTATATATATATATATGTATATATATATAATATATGTATATATGTATATATATGTGTATATGTATGTGTGTATATGTAAGTGTATATATATTTATATATATATGTACATATATATGTACATATAAATAGAATTGGCCCAACTTTCTGCATGTCTAAATTTAATTTTTAACTTTTTTTATGGTAAAGAGTACCTTGTTTCTAATCAAACTTATGTCATCTTCCATTTAGTTTCTTTTGTGTCATTGCAAGGCATGTTTAATTCTGTATGAAAGAGACTCATGACTCTGGATTTTATACATCTCCTATTAGTGACTATATATACTAAAGAATTCAGTAAATATATGCAGGAAAATAGATAAATGATGAATGAATGCAGGAAAATTGAAATAATTCATGGTGCATTAATAAATATAAAGTTCATCTATAAGCTTACCAAGTACCATAAATAGTGAAAAATCAGGCCAACTTGCTGAAAGTTTCTTTCCAATTTCTTTTCACCATTAAAAGAAAATTATCTGATTATAATGTGTAAATTTAACTGAAAATACATTAGATAAATTATAGATGACATTTAAAAAATTCTACCAAAGAGACAAAGATACAAGGATGCTTACGTGGACAATACTTTTGTAGACAGGTACAATCTATGAAGTTCTTTCATCCCTAAAGAGAGAGGTAGGAGCTAAGGAATATGCACAGTCAATTTGCAGCAAGCAGGAGACATGAGCTACAGTTTAACTGACAAATTGAGATAAAGCTGAGGATTAGAATCCAGGAAAGCCATGGATAGAACTAGCTCTCACTGCCCAGTTTTCTCAAAGATCTTTTACTCAGTAAAGGCTGCTCACAGAAAGCAATACAGTAAAGAGGAATCTCCAGGGGTTGATAAGGCCAGTCATGCCATGACCTGAGAACAAAGTTAACATAAATCTGCCAAGTCCGAATTTAGCAACATGTCAGTAGCTCAAAACTTCCTGTAATGGAGTTATTTCTACTATGAAATCAGTAAGTGCTGCAAATCAGACTTTCTTTTTAGTATAGTACATTAAGCACTTACCCACTTACTGGCATTGAGCCAGTTGCATTGCACGGCATGAATGATTAGGCATTAGGCAGAATGGCTGAGTGAGGAAGCATAGTTTCAAAGTACTTAAAATCTAGGCCCCACTGGAAGAACAACCTAAGTTTATCTTGAGGGCATTTGAAGCTATCGGTCATCTGAAATTAAATAGAGCTTCATCCTGGTCCTGACCTAGATTAATTCCTGATTAGTAAAAATCGTCTCCTACTTCCTGACAGAAGGAACAGTATGTGCTTCTAAAATCAAATAGCACTTCTTTCAATTTCCAGGTTTTTACACAATGTTTGATAACCCATAAAAGTTAACATATAGACAAAAGCAGGAAAATATCTTTATAAAAGAGGAAATCCTGTTCATTAAAGTAGATATCCAGAAGATCAACATGTAGAAATTATAAAACAATGCATATAATTACTCTATGTACATTTCAGGAATAAAGTAAACAGATACATATAATGGAGGAGGATTATGGGTTGAAACTTCTACAAACTGTGAGCAAAATAAACTTTTTCCTCCTTTAACTTTGGGTGTTGGGTATTTTGACTTAGTAATGAGGAAATAACTAACATACAACTTGGTATCAGAGAAGTGGGGTCATTGCTGTTACTATGAGACCCCAAAGTCTTTAGAACTGGGTGATGGGTAAGGAAACAAAAAAGGTTTGGAGATGCCAGGTACAGAAGTAGAACTGGAATGTCTTAAGCTGTACTTGATAGGAGATTCTGATCAGAGCTCAGAAGACCAGAATGTTGATAGAAATGCTATTTGTAAAGATCAGACTCACTACATATCTTCTGGGATGGACTGTATAGACTGTTGGACTCCAGAAGATGTGTGTCATGACTAGGCAGAAAGTTTGCATTTTTCCCATGTGCAGAGACTTTGGCTGAGACTAAGGTTGGGGTAGCAGAATAATTAATTTAGCAGAATAAACTTCAAGACAATCTAATGTTGAGGTAGTGCTATGGCTACTACTAGAGTATTTTAGCTAGGTTGAGAATTTAAATCAAAGAACCTAGCAGAATGATTTAAAATATTTTAAGATTAGCCAAAAAGGAAGCTCCAGTAAGGCTATAACCTGCAAAGATAAAATAGAGGAGAAATTGGTCACTGAAAAAAACTAGCAAGAAAAGGCCAAGTATTCACTAGACAACAGAGAAGATGGCCTGAGGACATCCTGAGAATCAGTAGGATTCTAGCCTTTGGGGCTCAGCTTTCAACAGTGAAAGACTTTTCTTTGAGAAGAGAATTCCAGAGCACCATGTTCCAGAATGGTGCTGCCCAGTTTAAGAAGAGAGAAGTCTCAGATCAAGAGGGATTAAAGTTCCCCCAATTCAAGGTCAGAGTCAAAGGTCAAGGCCTTTGTGTGATCAGATTCTCATACATCCAGAATCTTCCATTTTTGTCTTTTTACTTCTTCCTGAGATACATTTGGAGTCTTCAGGAAAAGGTCTTGTCCTCCTTTAATCTTGATGGTGCCTGGTTCAGTTGACAGTGCAAGCTACCATTTTGTATCTGAGTGTTCAGGATCAGAATTCCAAATAGAGTTTCTTTCTCCTATCAGGACTAAATTCTTAACAGAAACTACGAAGTAATGTTGTGTTGGGTTCATGATCTTTTGATAACTTATTAAAATAACATCTGACTTGTAAGTGAGTCCTAGCATTGTATGTTATATATTGTGAAATAGAAAATGCTCAATGTAAAATAAGGTGAAAGGGGACAATATTGAGATTGTAACAGAAAAGTAAGGAAACAAATTTTATGTATACGGGGGAGTGGTAGGGTGAGTGGGGCTATGGGAAAAAATGAGAATTAAGTTGTGTCTTATACTGGTACAAATCCCCATTATGGAGCAATCATGATGTGTATATTTAATGTACCAATAAAGGTAATTAAAAAAATAACATCTGACTTTGATTACAAAGTAATTTCTGGCTTTATCTAAAACTCAAAGTCTCCCTCACTTTAAGACGGGAGGGCCACCTTTTTTGGGATGGGGGATTGGGTAGAAGTAAAATTTGGTGAGTGATCCTGTCTTGTACTCAAATCACTCCTCCCTTCCCATACTGAGGTCTCATTCTTGTTGTAATTTTTTGAGTCGCAAGCCCTTTTCTAAGAATGGATCCTTTCTTAAGTGGCCTTGGTGTCCTCCACACAAATGAACACCTGCTAAGCCATTCTCCAAGAGCTTGAGACAAGGGCTAATATGGCTTAGATCCAGAGATAACACTCCTTAGACTCATGTGGAGGCATATATATATATATATATATATATATATATATGAATGAAATCATCTTCCATTTGTTTGAACAACATGAAATATTTACCTTCCTTAAAGATATATTATATATATATATATATATATATATATATATATATATATATATATAAAGGAATCTGTGTCTGTGTATCTCTCTGTTTATATCTCTTTCTTCAATCTGTAATGGTAGAGAATTGGTTTCATGACTCACTACAAATACTAAAATCTATCGATGTTTAAGTCTCTCATATAAAACAATGTAGTGCTCACATATAACTTTTGCACATCTTCCTATATACTTTAAGTAAACTCTAAATTACTTATGGTACCCAATACAATATAAATGTCAGGTAATTTCTAAATGAATCATTATTACATTATATTATTCAAGAATAAATTCTATATATTCAGTACAAATGCAAAATTTTTTCAAGTATTTTCCGAAAATTGTTGAATCTATGAATGGAGAACTCACAAGTACAGAAGGCCAACTGTATGTGTGCATATTACTTTTATATATAGAGGGAAATGTACATATATCTATGTATTTACTTTATTTTTAAAGCGTATAAAAATATGAATATATATAAAGAGAGATGATATATAAAATAACATGTTAATTATGAGGGAAATGGAAAGTGTATACATATTCATCATATATTATAAAATTTCATAATTAAAAGTTAGTAACAGAAGAGATGTATATGGCTGAAGAGCAAGGATAAGGAAAGTACGAGTGAAGGTTTGGGTGTAGTTTCCCACTGTGTTGCTTGTCTAGCATTCTCAAGGGCTGGATTTTTATCATCAGCATCACACAAAAGGTAAAAAACAGTGAGAGAATGGATATGAGCAGTCAGCTAAGAGATTCTTGCAATACTTTAGGTATTTCATGGTGTATATTTAATGTACCAATAAAGGTAATTAAAAAAATAACATCTGACTTTGATTACAAAGTAATTTCTGGCTTTATCTAAAACTCAAAGTCTCCCTCACTTTAAGACGGGAGGGCCACCTTTTTTGGGATGGGGGATTGGGTAGAAGTAAAATTTGGTGAGTGATCCTGTCTTGTACTCAAATCACTCCTCCCTTCCCATACTGAGGTCTCATTCTTGTTGTAATTTTTTGAGTCGCAAGCCCTTTTCTAAGAATGGATCCTTTCTTAAGTGGCCTTGGTGTCCTTGGATTTTTATCATCAGCATCACACAAAAGGTAAAAAACAGTGAGAGAATGGATATGAGCAGTCAGCTAAGAGATTCTTGCAATACTTTAGGTATTTCATGGTGCATAATTTTTGAGGTTGGCAAAGGAAAAAATTGATACATTTGATCACAATTTGGGTTGCATAATAGGATTGCTAAACATAGTAAGTTAGAGACGATTGCTTGGAATTGTGCTTGTCATCTAGGAAACACACAGTTGTCCTTTCCTTTTTTTTTTTTTTTTAAAGAATGAATTAGAACAAGGGAGTCAATACTAGGGAGGAACAAGGATGATTTTCAGATTCTTCACTTCAGCAATAGAGATTATTAATTAAAATGAAAAAGAGGAGAAATAGCACACTTTTGAAGATAAAGTTGGATAGGTTGAGTTTGAGGTGTTTTTTGTTTTGTTTTATTTTTTGTGGTACTGGGGTGGAACTCAGGACCTTGTGCTTGCCAGGTGGGTATGACACCACTGAGCTACATTCCTGCCCCTTGAGGTTTCTTTTAGATCATCAATATAAGCTTAGAGTAGATAATCATATGGAGAGAGCAGGAACAGTTGATTTCAGAATTGTTGACTAATAAAGTAACTAAAATAATTACATCAAAAAATTGTTGAGGAAGAGATTTTAGAGTCAGAGTAAAATTGATCCAGAATAAATCCCTGAGATGTTAACATTTAGTATAGGTGCAGAAGGGAAGTCATCAAAGAAATCTGAGGAGAAAGTTGTAGAAAAATCAAAAGAAATTAACAATAAGGAAATTCGAGTATTTTAAGGAGGTAGTGCTTAAGATCCACTGAAGGCTGAATAATATGAGATTGGAAAATGAATATTAAGACTTATGTGCCTCCAGTTGGCCTGAGAGGGAGATTTGGGAGAGAATTAAGGGCAGGAACTGTACACTGTCTTGGACTGGAAGGTGCATAAGAGAAGACTGAGGAAATGGGAAGAGTAATGGAGCCAACTTCTTCAAGAAATCAGACTAGAAAAGGAGTATGGTGGGTGAATCAGGCAGAGAATAGGATTTATTTCTAAAGGTGAAAGAAATTTGAGTATATATAATTTCCAGTACATTGCAAGGAAACATTACAGTTCAAGAAGAGGGAGGAAATTGTGAGTACAATGAGTTTGAGAAGACTGGGAATTTTTTTAAAATTTTTTTTTAAGGTTTTTGAGACAGGGTTTTGCTTTGTGGTTCAGGCTGGCCCTGAGCTCAGCCTCCAACTCACATCACAGTCCTCCTGCCTCTGCCTCCCGAGTGCTGGGATTATAGGAGTGAGCCACCACGCCCGGCACTGTGGTATGTGGTACTGGTTGCTGCTGGGCGTCAGTCTCCACGCCCAGTATGGTATGTGGTTACTGGGGAATCGAACCCGGGCCCTTGCGCTTGCAAGACAGGCACCGGAAACACTGAGCTAACTCCCCGGCCCAAGACTGGGAATTTTGAGAATCAGAACAGAGTAATGGAAAGCAGGCCTTTGACTATAGGGAGGGCAGGGGAAAGGGGGAATCAAGACATGTCATACATAGGTACAGATTCTCAATGTTGAATGTGATCATAATGTATGTATAAAATGTACCAACAGGGGCCGGAGAGTTAGCTCAGTGGTTCCGGCGCCTGTCTTGCAAGCGCAAGGGCCCAGGTTCAATTCCCCGGTAACCACATAACAATACTGGGTGTGGAGACCCACACCCAGCAGCAACCAGTACCACATACCACAGTGCCGGGCGTGGTGGCTCACGCCTGTAATCCCAGCACTCGGGAGGCAGAGGCAGGAGGATTGTGATGTGAG
>PVIR01044468.1:0-11201 GCA_004026965.1 Petromus typicus
TGGTACATTTTATATACACATCATGATCACATTCAACATTGAGAATGTGTACCAATATATGACACAACTTCTCATTTTTTCCCATTCTCCTGCCCACCCTACCACCCCTCGCCCCTGTAGACATAAAACTTTGCTTCCTTTTTTACCATCAAATTTTTTCTTTCCCTTACCCCTCTTTTCCCTTTGAATAGTTTCTATTTCCCAATATCTATCATATTCTCTACAGCTCATTTACACCTTCAGTTTCTCATACCAGAGAAAAGATATAGTATTTACACATCTGTAACCTATTTATTTAACTTATAAGTATGTCCTCAAGGTATATCCATTTGACCATTTGTAGTTTTAAACACTTCCCCAAAACTCTGAGAAAATGCATGTAACTTCATAATACAGATGACTAAATGGGACACACTGTCATATTTTTCTTCTGGTTGAACAAGGTTTTATTGATTCCCTGAGCTGTCTTTGTAAGTAAGAGGAGAATGAATACTGAATTCCTCAGTTCTGCAGGAAATCCAGAGGTAGAACGCTGATGATACAGAAAACTTCCGACTTTCTACCTTGGGTCATGCCAATGGAGATAGAACTGAATAGTGTAGAACCTATAGCTTGCAGGGAGTTAAGGTCCACATCTCTCCTTCCGGAGAACTCCTTGGATCTTGTCTGGTAACAGAATGACATTATGGCAGCAATTGACACCAAGGACCTATAATATAGACCTTCAAATGCATTAGTTGAGGTATAAACAATAGAAAAATATGCACAGCCAAAGAAACCAACAACAGAGTGAGGAGACAATCCAAAGAATGGGAATATTTTTTTTTACCAGCTACTCCTCAGACAAAGAGTAATATCTAGAATATATAAAGAACTCAAAGGGAGGCCGGGGACTTAGCTCAGTGGTTCCAGCACCTGTCTTGCAAGCGCAAGGACCCAAGTTTGATCCCCGGTAACCACATACAATACTGAGCGTGGAGACTCACCCCAGCAGCAACCAGTACCACATACCACAGTGCCGGGCGTGGTGGCTCATGCCTGTAATCCCAGCACTCGGGAGGCAGAGGCAGGAGGATAGCTGTGATGTGAGTTTGAGGCTGAGCTCAGGGCCAGCCTGAATCGCAAAGCAAGACCCTGTCGCAAAAAAACAAACAAACAAACAAAAAAACCTAAAAAAAAAGAACTCAAAAGTCAGATCCTTCCCCCCAAATTAAAGAGCCAATCCAAAAGTAGACATCTGGCTGTGTGTGGTGGCCGGCAATCCAAGCACTCTGGAAGATGAAGCAGGAAGATCACCAAGACTTGGAGTGGAAGGCCAACTAGGGCTAACATAGTGAGCTTAAAACTAGCTTTAACTATGTAACGAGAGCCTGGCTAAGAAATAAAACAAAACAAATATGGGCCAGGGATTTACCTCAGTGATTCCAGCACCTGCCTGACAAACTCAGGGTCCCAAGTTTAATCCCCAATAACTACATCCCACAATGCTGGGCATGATGGCTCATGCCTGTAATCCCAGCACTCAGAAGGCAGAGGCAAGAGGATTGCTGTGAGTTCAAGGTTGGCCTGGGCCAGGTGAGTGTGATTGTGGGGCCAGTCTGAACTACAAAGCAAGGCCCTGTCAAAACAAAACAATTAAAACAAAAACAACAAATGCTAGTGAGGCTGTGGGGAAAAGGAATCCTTCTCCATTGTTGGTGGGAGTTTAAACTGGTACAACTACTATGGAAATCAGTGTAGAGGTTTCCTAAAAATTAAAACTACAGGTTGCATTTGACCCAGCTGTTCCCCTTATAAGCATCTTCCTGAAAAAGTTAAAAGCATCATATCAGTGATATATACACCCCCATATTTATAGCAGCACAATAGTTAATTTTTTGGGGGGGGGTTTAGTACTGAGGATTGAATTCAGGATCTTACACTTCTTAGGCACCTGCAGTACCACTGAGCTAAATCCCCAGACCACAATAGCTAAATCTTGGAAACACTGAATATGCCCATCAACAAATGAACAAAAAGAAAATATGTTGGGGTTTTTTTTGTTTGTTTGTTTTTTAGACAGGGTCTCACTTTGTGGTTCAGGCTGGCCCTGAGCTCAGCCTCCAACTCACATCACAGCAATCCTCCTGCCTCTGCTTCCCAAGTGCTGGGATTACAGGCGTGAGCCACCACACCTGGCACTGTGGTATGTGGTAGTGGCTGCTCGTGGGCGTGAGTCTCCACACTCAGTATTGTATGTGGTTACTGGGGATCGAACCTGGTCCCTTGCACTTGCAAGACAGGCGCTGGAACCACTGAGCCAAATCCCTGGCCCCCAAGACCATAATTTTAAGTGAAATAAATCAGACGCACATGTTTAAATATTAAATTGGTGCACTGGTAGTGATAACATACCCATGTTATCTCAGCACTCTGGAGGTTGAGGCAGGCTTGGGCTACACAGTGAGTTCCAGGACACCCTTGATTATTCAGCCAGACCCTGTTTCTAAACAATTCTGTCTAGCTGTCTACAGAGATATACAGAGATAGATAGAGATACAGAGATTTTGCCTTGTCTTGTGTGAGAAACTCAGAGGGTAAATGAGCATAATGAAGGACAGATATTGGGAAGTAGGAAAAACATGTTCAAATGAGAAGAGGAACAGGGAAGGAGGGCAAAGGAATACAAAAAGAGAATGGAAAAATAATGGAAACAACCGTTTTGTAAATGGAGGGGGGAAAGGTTGAAGGGAGAGGAATAGGGGAGAAAAAAGAAGATATATTCTATTTTTATTGAGACAGGGTCTCACTTTGTATTTCAGGCTGGCCCTGAGTTCAGCCTCAAACTCACAGCAGTCCTCCTGCTTCTTCCTCCTGAGTGTTGGGATTACAGGTGTGAGCCACCATGCTCGGCTCTGTGGAATGTGGTACTGATTGCTGGTACCCAGCATTGTTGTATGTGGTTACTGGGGGTTGGACCTTCCACTTGCAGGGTAGGCACCAGAACCACTGAGCTAAATCCTCAGTCTGAAGATATATTCTTTACAGGTAAAAATTTCCTATGATGAATGTGATAATTACATATGGAAAATATGTACTAATTTAAAAAAAACTATGAAGAAATATTCTCCTATACGTACATTTACTCATTTATTGACCTTTTGTTTTTTTATATTGAGGATTGAACCCAGGCCTTTTCCCTGAGCTACATTCCCAGACCATTTATTTCTGTTCTGAGGATTGAACACAGTGACTTCGCTCTGACCTATATTCCTGGCCCACCCCCCTTTTTCTTTCTAAGACAGGGTTTCACTATGAAGCCCAGGCTGGCCTTGAACCCTCAGGGATCCTACTGCCTCAGTCTCCCAAGTGCTGAGATTATTGGCATGCCCCACCTTCCCCGGCAGCCCAGCCCTTTTATTTATTTATTTATTTATTTTTGAGACAGGGTCTCACTTTGTAGTTCAGGCTGACCCTGAGCTCAGCCTCCAACTCACATCACAGCTATCCTCCTGCCTCTGCCTCCTGAGTGCTGGGATTATAGGCATGAGCCACCATGCCCGGCACTGTGGTGTGTGGTACTGGTTGCTGCTGGGGTGAGTCTCCACGCCCAGTATTGTTATGTGGTTACCGGGGATGGAACCCAGGCCCTTGCGTTTGCGAGCCAGGTGCTGGAACCACTGAGCTATATCCCTGGCCCCTCTTTTATTATTTTTATTTTTATTCAGGGTCCTGATAAGTCCCAAAGTTGTCCAGGTAGGGCTCACACTGTGATCCTCTTGCCTCAACCTCTCACGGTACTGAGATTTCAGGTGTGTGCCACCTCACTGAGATGAACTTTTACTCTAGTGTGTATGATGGAGGGGATCAAATCCAGAGCCTAGTGCACAAGAGACAAGTGCTCCATCACTGAGCTCTGCCCCACGTCCCCATTCCCTAAATACTGCTATTTACACTGGACAATACCTTTTATTTCCTGACTATTGATGTACATATTAGACAAGCATAACAGAAAATAGTTCTATAAGCTATTTGTGTACAGGTGTCTTACCTTTCACCTTTGCAGTCTCAGCAAATACCAAAGTCCTGAGAGCTGGTGATCACAGATGGTCTAGTGCATGTCCGTTGTACACATGGGCCAGGGTCCAGTGCCCAGTACTGAAAAACAAGAGAAGTTTTTTGACTCATTCATGCAGTAGTAACTTCTCGAGGTACTTTTCATGAGAATACCAAAAATGCCTATACTGACAGGTCCCCAAATGCCTGTCAGTAATGTGGCCTCTACCTAGTATGACAATTTCAACTTTCAATTCCTGTAATGTTCCAACCCTCTTTTCCTTTCCATTCCCAGCTGGGGACTGGGAATAACGCCCAGTGATGTGAGATTGTTTGTTTCATAAATGAACAGAAACAAAATGAACACAACTATATATTATAATATAGATATTATCTGTATTCTTCAAACTCCTCTTTGTGATTGGTCACTCTTACTCTGAGGCATGGAAAACAGAGTTAGAAGATGGTTCTCAAGGGTGGTCTCCTGGGAACTTGTTAGAAATGCAGGTACCGCCGGGCATGGTGGTTCACGCCTGTAATCCCAGCACTCGGGAGGCAGAGGCAGGAGGATTGCTGTGATGTGAGTTTGAGGCTAAGCTCAGGGCCAGCCTGAACCACAAAGTGAGACCCTGCCTCAAAAAAAAAAAAAAAAGAAAAGAAATGCAGGTACCGCCAGGCGTGGTGGCTCACGTCTGTAATCCCAGCACTCGGGAGGCAGAGGCAGGAGGATTGCTGTGATGTGAGTTGAAGGCTGAGCTCAGGGCCAGCCTGAACCACAAAAGCGAGACCCTGTCTCAAAAAAAAAAAAAAAAAAAAGAAATGCAGGTACCAAGTGCCCCCTAGACCTGTTGAATTAGAGGCTCTTAGTAAAGGGGCCAGAAATCAGTGGTTTCCAAACCTTGTAAGTAATTGTGAACTTCATGAAGGTTTGAGAATCGCAGGGCTACACCATACCTAGTTTGATTTCAAGTCTTGTGAGGCTAGATATACATTACTAGGCGAGTTATGCATACACATGTATGTATGCGTACAGCTACATACATACATATACACCTATATATAATTTTTTTTACATATAGTACCTTGGAAACACATTATAGTATTATTATTATTATTATTATTATTATTATTATTATTTAGGTTTTCTGAGACAGGGTCTCGCTTTATGGTTCAGGCTGGCCCTGAGCTCAGCCTCAAACTCACATCACAGCAATCCTCCTGCCTCTGCCTTCAGAGTGCTGGGATTACAGGCGTGAGCCACCACGCCTGGCATTGTGGTATGTGGTACTGGTTGCTGCTGGGCGTGAGTCTCCACACCCAGTGTTGTATGTGGTTACCGGGGATTGAACCCGGGTCCTTGCACTTGCAAGACAGGCGCCGGAACCACTGAGCTAACTCCCCAGCCCAGTATTATTATAATTTTTTTTTTTTTTGAGACAAGGTCTTACTTTGTAGTTTAGGCTAGTACTAAGCTCACTATATATACCAGAAGAGCCAGGAACTCATAGTAATCCTCCTACCTCTGCCTCCCAAGTGCTGGGATTACAGGCATGAGTCACCACACCTGGCATTGTGGTGAGTGGTACTGATTGCTGATGGGCGAAAGTCACCACTCCCGGCATTACTGTATGAAGTTACCTGGGATCGACCGTGGGTCCTTGTACTTGCAAGGCAGGTGCCAGAACCACTGAGCTAAATCCCGGCTCCTAGGCTCAAATTTACAATCCTTCTACCTAAGCCTGGTTACATAGTGAGTTTAAGGCAGCCTGAACTGAATAGTGAGACCCTGTCTCAGTAAACCAAACAAATAAAAAACAAAATAATATATATAGATACAGGTACTGCATTAACAGCAGTAATTTTGCCCTCTAGGGGACATAAGGAGTATCTGGAGTCATTTTTGGTTATCACCATCTTTGAGGAGGATTATTCCCATCTAATGAATAGAAGCCAGGGATTTTGTTAAATAATTTACAACTAACTGAGCATGCTATTAACATACTACAAAAACAAGACCCTGTCTCAAAAAAAAAATTTCATGTACCTTTTATGTTTTCAAATTATTTGAGATACATTTTCAAGATGAGACATCCTAGGTCAAAGTATGATTCCTGTAAATAATTTGCACCTTTTTTTCCCCAAATTAATTATCTCTTAAAATGATTTTCTGCAAGCTGGGGAACATTATTTCTATTAGGATGTATGAAAATGTATCCACTTAGCACAACATAGGCCACTTTTTTGGAGATTGGGTCTAACAGTATAGCTGAGGCTGGCCTTGAAGGCACTATGCAGGCCAGGTGGGCCTCAAACTTGAGCCACTCTCCTGTTTCAGCCTCCCAAGTGCTTGGATTACAGATGTGAGTCTTTAAGGTCTTGCTATGTATTTCAAACTGGACTAGAACTTTCCATGATCCTCCTGCCTCAGCCTGTTGAGTGCTCAGATTACAGGTGTGTGCCACCATGCCCACCTTTTTGTTTTTATATAAGATCTCCCTGTATATCCCAGACTGGCCTCAATTTGGAGATTTTCTTGCCTCAGACTCCCCATTGCTGGGAATACAGATGTGTACTACCACACCTGCCTCAGGCCACATTGTTAACATAGATCTTTTGGTTTGAGACTGATTACAAGTTTAAATTTGGAATAATTTAAAACTGACTTTTTTGTGTGTGTGACAGGGTCTTGCTTTGTAGTTCAGGCTGTCCCTGAGCTCACTATGTAGCCCAGGCTAGCTTCAAACTTACAACGATCCTCCTCCCTCTTCTCACTGAGTGCTGGGATTGCAGGTGTGAGCCATCACGCCCAGCACTGTGCTATGTGATACTGGAGACTGAACTCTGGAACTTGTGTTTGCCAGGCAGATGATGGAACCACTGAGCTAAATCCCTGGCCTGATTTAAAACTGATTTTTACATCTGCTAGATAAGTGCTCTATCAGAGCTACCTCACCAGCCTTTTTGCACTTTTTTGGTTTTTTTTTTGTTGTTGTTGTTTTGGAGATAGGGTATCATGTAAGTTTTAACATAGCTCAACTGGCATGTCACCTGTGTAACTGAAGACTCTTCCAAGTTAGATGGAATGTAAGAGTTCTCAACTAATCTTGAGAGAGGGGGTGAGGTGGAAGTGACGGAAAAGAAAAATAATTCAGTGTAGGGGAATGCTGAGCTACCTGTATCCCTGCCCGTTTTTATTTATGTACTAATTTTTTGTATTGAGAATCAAATCAGGCCTTTGCTCTTATTGGGAAGGCGCTGAGCCACTGAACTGTATCCCCAGTCTTCTTTTCATTTTCTTTATTTTTGCTTTCTTTTTTTGTGACAAGGTCTTGCTGTGTATTTCAGAGCTGACCTCAAATTTGCAGCAATTCTCCTGCCCTATCATACCTGGCTTTTTTGGGGGGGAGGGACCAAGTCTTACTATGTAGTTCAGGCTGGCCTTGAACTCCCAATAATCCTGCCTCAGCTTCCTCAGTGGTGGAATTTCAGGCATGTGCCACTATACCAGGCTCAATATATTAAAAAAACAACAACAACACAGGGTTTTCTGTGAGTTGCAAAATTGCCCAGGGCTGGGGATTTAGCTCAGTGCTTCTGGCATTTGCCTGGCAAGCACAAGGTCCCAAGTTTGATCCCTGGTAACTACATACCACAATGCTGGGCATGATGGCTTACATCTGCAAGCACAGCCCTCAGGAGGCAGAGGCAAGAGGATTGTTTTATGTTCAAGGCTGGCCTGGCTTACATAGCGAGTTTGGGGTCAGTCTGAACTACAAAGCGAGACCCCATCTCCAGAAAAAAAAATTGCCCATGCTAGGCTTGAATTTGTGATCCTCCTTGCCTCAGCTTCCCAGAGTGCTAGTAACAGGCATGTGGCACCACTCTTGACTCACTTTTCCAGCAATAATCTTTAACAGTATATAAAAGAGATGCTTACAGCTCATCGAGGGCCAAGGATTTTGCTCAGTGGTTCCTGCACCTGCCTTGGAAGTGTAAGGACCCAGGTTCGATCCTGGGTAACCACATACAAAAATACTGGGCATGGAGACTCATGACCACCAGCAATTAGTACCACATACCATAGTGCTGGGCATGGTGGCTCACATCTGTAATCCCAGAACTTGCGAGGCAGAGGCAGAGGATGGCTCAGTTCAAGACCAGCTTGAACTACAAATTGAGACCCTGTCTCAAAAATAAACCACAAAGTAAAAAACCCCTGCTTCACTGAAACCCATTATTTGAAGTACAGAGACTAGGAAAATATCTATATACTGTACAAATCAATATATAGAATACTACTGTTTTTTGTTTGTTTGTTTTTTTGAGACAGTTTAACTTTTTGTAGTTTAGGCTGGCCCTGAGCTCAGCCTTGAACTCACAACAATCCTCCTGCCTCTGCCTTCCAAGTGCTGCGATTACAGGCGTGATCCACCATGCCTGGCACTGTGATATGTGGTTCTGATTGCTGGTCAATCCTGGCATGAGTCTCCACACCCAGCATTGTTGTATGTGATTACTGGGGACTGAACCTAGTACTTTGCACTTGCCAGGCAGGCACCAGAACCACTGAGCTAAATCCCCAGCCAGAATACTACTGTTTTTTGCTGTAATTTCCCTTTCTTTTCCTCCTCCAGTAATGGGGATTGAACCCAGGGCCTTTGCATTGAGCTACTTTTTCCTTTACCCCGTCCCCACAGCTCCTTTTTGAAGTAAGTTGTTAAATTTGCCGGACTGGACTTCAACTTGGAATCCTCCTGCCTCATGCTTCTATGAAGAATGTATTCATTCTTTCATCCTTCCTTTCTCTTTTGTTATTTGGGATTGAACCTAGGACCTCATAAATACTAGGTAAGCATTCTACCATTAAGCTACATCCTCAGCCCCCAAGAACTTCCTTTTAAATTATGAATTAAATTCGTTCAAAAGTTCCTTAATTGGAAATTCAGAACCAGTACTATTCTTGTTGTATATCCAAAACAAAAAAACAAAAAACAATTTAATGCCTTGTAGTTGTTCAAACACTTTTGACTTTTCCAAACAAGGCCAGGGATTCCTCGATTTGAGCGCTTTGCTCTCCTTTTCCCCAAAGAACTAACAAAACCAGTATCTGTGTGTGGTTAGACAAGCCCAGCTGTCTCGATTTCACAGTTGTTTCAGCTGCACCAAATTGTCCACGTGCTCGTGTTTTGGGTAGGGGTGGAGGGGACTGCATTGGAACAAAGGTCTGCTCATTGTACAGTCCCGGCTTTCAGAGCAGCCACGAAGACACTAAAGAAAAAGCCACGAAGGGAGTACAAACGGCATCAAAAGTCAGAGGCCGCCGGATACCCCAGCGGGACAGTACACCGGGCCACGCAAGCGCAAAGGCACCGCCTTCGGGTCCAGTTGCCCCCGCCCCCCAGCCTCTGGGGCCTTCTCCGTGACTGGCGCGGGGCTGTCTCCGGCGCTGCCTAATCTAGTGAGAAAGTCCTGAGAGGGTAACCTTCCCCGGTGTTGTTTTCCTTGACATACTCTCTAGGCCAGAAAGGAGGGACACACGCGGAAGGTCGCAGAAGGATGGCCAGTGGCTGAGATGAAAGACCTCTGCAGAGTTGGGGACATTGGGCCGGCAGGCACTTCAGTAGGCGCCAGAGCGGAGGTCCTCTCTTATAGCTGCTGTAAGGGCGGGAGGCCCGAGCCGCGGGCGTGGTAGCTCGGCGAGGTCCGGAGCGCGTCGTGTTCCAGTATGGAGGAGCTCGATGGGGAGCCGGCGGTTACTGTAAGCGCGCTCTGACAGGATTGTTTGCTCTCGCAGTCTGAGGACTGCATCAGCTTTGTCGCCTCAGGCCTGTTTCCTTGCCCTGCTTATGTCGTCTTCAATTCTGTTGCTGGGATCCGGAGGTTTTTGCCTCAACTAGGAGCTAGGTTCAGAGTAGCGGTCGCTCAGGTTTTGCTTTTGTATGGACACAGACCTCGGCCCCGGTGGTGTCACTCCATCCCACTTTCTCTCTTGTTATTTCGACTGTTCTGTTTCCCTTTTTAATTCTTGCGCATTAGAGTGGACTCAGATGATGAAAAAATTTTTTTTTCCTGTAAGCTGAATTAACTCCTCATCGCAGTGCTGTGACTTTGACTTCTGTCTATCGTCCTATATTGGCTTAAGGTGTATTAAACAACTTTTTTCTCTCAGGAGACTGTATTTTTATTTCATTGTTTTTATTGCCCCGTGTTTACTTTGAATTCTGAGGAGAGCACGTGTATGAAATGTACGTGTTCTGTGAAGAAATTCGTAGGAGGGATGGACATGTAACCCAGAGGTGCTGCACTGCAAATTCCTGAGTTTGATCCTTGGTTCCGAGAAAAAAAAAAAAAAAAAGAAATGGTTTTCGATGAGAGAGACCTGTTCCCGCTGCCTGGGATGCTTTTCCTTGTTTTATGTCCTCCTTTTTTCAAATGAAAACTCCAGCAGACTTTTTCTCTGCAAACCAATCCACTAATTCTTTTACTACGTCAAATGTGTGCTGCCACGCCTGGCTGCTTTTTGTATTTTGGGATATTGAAGTGCCTGTAGTTTTAGTAAAACGAACCACTACTTTGTAAAGCAGTCGGGGATGAAAGTAAAAATGAAAACATCGAGGTCATTTCACAGCCAGCTAGACAAAATGAAACATACGAAATCTTAATTCTTGAGACAAAATGACAATGAAATCTTAATTCTTGAGTTCAAATAAGAGCAGTTAATGTGGATTGATATTCCCTGCCAAGTTTATTATGGTAGTGTGAAATACTGAATAATATAAAAAATACTTTGTTTTAAGTATCTATCAAGGACCATGTGTGTGTGTGTATATATGTATATATATATTTTTTTTCTTTTTTTTTTTTGAGACAGGGTCTCGCTTTGTAGTTCAGGCTGGCCTTGAGCTCAGCCTCAAACTCATATCAAAGCTATCCTCCTGCCTCTGCCTCCTGAGTGCTGGGATTACAGGCGTGAGCCACCATGCCCAGCACTGTGGTATGTGGTACTGGTTGCTGCTGGGCGTGAGTCTCCATGCCCGCTATTGTATGTGGTTGCCGGGGAATCGAACCCGGGCCCTTACGCTTGCAAGACAGGCGTTGGAACCACTGAGCTAACTCCTCGGCCCATCATGTATTTTTTTTTTTTTTTTTTTTTAGGTTTTTGGAGA